>CAVNYN010280857.1:0-27637 GCA_963692815.1 Nyctanthes arbor-tristis | reverse complement strand
GGAGCTTCCCCCCCTTTTCAGTTGCCGGAAATGGCAGCCAAGGTCCCCCCCCCCAAAACTCTCTCTCTCTCTCTCTTTTTTTTTTAATATTAAAATATTTGTTTTTTTTTTTTTTGTGTATTTTACCAAAATACCCCTAATTTTAACGGCGGAATTGACGGTTTCCGTCACAAGGACTTGAAGTGTAACACTTTTAAAAGGTTAGGGACCCCCACGACTAAAATCAAAGGTTAGGGACGTAAACTCAACTTTGTTGAAAGGTTGGGGACGTTAGCTGAAAATTACCCCAAAAAAACAACAACAGCAGCAACAACAACAATAACCTCCCTCCAACCCATTAAGCTAAACAATTTAGCTCTAGAGAACAAGCCCTAAATTTATAAATTTAGGGTGTGTATGGAATTGATTTTCCAAGAATCATTTCTTCTCAATTTTTGTATCAATTCATTCTCAACCACACATTCTTTAAAAAAAAAATTTTTCACAACTCATATTAATTTTTAACCACATTCTCCCAAAAGAATCACTTTTCACAAAATCAATTCTAAAAATTTTTTTTCATACACGCCCTTAATGTGTGGTTGAAATTAAGCAGCTGACCTTGTGGTGAAATGTGATTGAAATTGATTGAATTTTTTACGGGAGCCAAGTATGTGCTAAACCTTAATTCCAAATTTTGGGTTGTCCAATATTTCATTCTTTGTCATTCTAGGAACCATGTCTACACACAAACAAAATATTGCCCGTGTATTATATACCGACCAACGTCCAGAACAAAGTAAAACCAAGCGCATAAATGCATGTACAGGCATAGAATTTTTTAAAACTTACACATCATTACGTAGAAAATATATAGCAAAACCATACAATTTCTTAGATCCAACACAAATAAAGAGTTTGAGGGGGTTTAAATCCATTGTTGGTAATAAACCAAACTAAAGAAGAAATTAAATATATAACCAGCTCTAGATACTAGTCTGATGACAATATAATATAATATTATATTAGAATTAAGCAACCATAGAAGTTGCAAATTTCCACATTTTAAATTTTTTTAACTCTGGAAATCTCTTTTCAGGTGCAGAAAAAGTAATTGGCTGATTGCTCTATTAATGAACTTGGAACTTTTGTTTCGGAAATAAGGCAGAATAGTTTTAGTACATAAGTAAAAAAGTTACCTCCGCATTTTGTCTGCCACCAGGGACCGGAGCATGCGCCATTGGCGCTGATGGCAAGTTGAGCTCTGCATCCAGATCAGGTTCCTTATCAGGTTGAAGATAAGAAGGCACTCCGCCTTCAGATTCCATCCCCATATCTGCTTCCAGAGCATCAAGCTCTGCAATACATTGCCCCAAAATGTCAAAAAAGAAGAGTAGTGCCAACATTGTCACAATACAGACAATTGGCCCACAAGAATATGTAATTCAGAAAAATTTGTGAGACTTCTAGATTTCCCTGACAAGGCCATACCCTGAAACTGCTACAGTTTATTAATTTGTTTACTTCCAAAGATTTTTCAATCAAAGAAACAAGTACATACTTCCATAACCTCAACAGTTGTACTCAAGTCGCACAATACTAATCTTACTTCTCATGAAGAATAATGCAAAAGATTAAAGATCACCCCTTTTTCAAATATGGTCAAGTGGAGCATGCTTTCACTTAGTGGCTGTTTGATTCTCATTATATTGATTGATTTATAAAGAGAAATTATAATGAGGTGAAATGAGTGGTATAGATTTGATGGAAGTTTGAAATTTGTGGTTATCAATGATTAGTTGTCAAATCAGTAATCAAATCAATGGTAGGTGGGATTATAATGTGTTTTGAAAAAGTGTATCAAACAAGTATTTAATATTAGGAATGAATATTAAATCTTACCACCCAAGAGTTCTTCCTCATCAATGTCATCAGGTACACTATAGCTTCTACCGAGGGACTCTTGAATCTCATTGCTTACGTCCATGAGGTCCATCATCTCATCTTGCAAATTCTACACAAATAAATTCCACTGGCCAATATAAGGAAAGCATCCATGAATATATTCGTGTTGAAGAGAAATGAATCGGAGGCAAATACAAACATCTATATCTTGAATTTTCACAGTTTTCATCATTCCCTTGAGCTCTTTGTTTGCTGTCTTCAGTGCTGACATCTGGAAAGAATGAGGCAAGATTAGATATTGAGTAACTCAAACATAGTAGTTTCAATAGCGACCAAGCATTCTTATTCAACTTTGAATTGACACATAAGATGTATATGAAAAACTTCGACATGTATTAACCACACAAAAATCACAAACAAAGAATGCCGTTCCTCACAACAGGTGGATGATCCTCCTACCTCTATGGAGGTAGGCAGCACGTTCCAATCATGTTAGAGAATAAGCTCCGCCTCACAACTCTTGAACTCTGCCCCACTGGGCGCTAACAAGGAAAAATACATTTCACCATGAACTTGATGAACCGATTATAAAAGAATTTGATGACAAAAGTGCGAATTTTTCTTTAAATAGACACAAATATTAAAACAATTGTTGATTAAGATCTACGACTAACTGAAATTCTATTTAAAAATATGTAACAAGTACATATTACTGAAAAGGCCAACTAAATCTCTACCTAATCAAAACAAAGAAAATTATATCCCTCTCAAATTACCAGACAAATGTACCATTCACAGGCTCAGTTCATTATAAAGTTTTTCACTATTGGAAATTCAAAATCAGGGAACATCTGAAAATAAGAAAACCGTGATCATTTAGTATTTATCCTTGAAAAAGCTCCATTACTTATGTAAAACGTCAGAATATTGATTTCAAATTCTTTTAACATTCCACAGCATGGTTTAAAACACATAAAAAGTAAAATGATTCATTTAAAAGGAGAAAACACATGGAAGTTGCCAAAAAACATACTGTTTGTTGAGCATCTTTAATCCCCTCAGAAGCAAACGCAACTTGATCTAGGTTGAATGTCTGGTTGTATATCATATCACGTTGACCTTCATACCTGTCCACAGGATCCAATGAAGTATAAACAACATGCATATGTCTGTGCAGATATTTTCATATGCATGATAAGCAAGACCCAACTCCCAAGTCAGAGAAAATCATAATAGATTATGAAGAAGCGAGCTTCCAGTTGCAGCATTCATCTACCCATCTATATATTCCAATGCTCAAGAATGAAAGCTGAAGTCACGAGAGGTTAAAAGAGGTATAACAAATATAAGAAGCAACATATACCCCTAAAGGATGATAACAATTCTTCAGTTATGGCAATGGGAAAATCCTGACTAACTTCTGGAAATGCATAATTGAATAGCCATGTTCACAAAATGATGTTTGATTCTCATTTTCGTTTTTTCATTATAATTGACCAATCATTAGTTTGACAACCACACATTTCGAACCCCCCATTTAATTTCCACTGTTCTTTCCACTTCATTGTAATGAAAAATTATAATGAGAATCAGACACCCCAGCGGCACGCAAGCCATATGAAAGACAGCCAACTAATCTGACATTTCAGATAACAAACAAATGTAGAAACATTTATCTTCAAGAGTTACAAATAGAATTAGAGTTGGCCTGGCCATAAAATATGTTGAATGTAAAACTAAGCAAGAATGTAACTTCATATGATATGTAGGCATCATTCAGACACAAACCCAGTTATATCTATTTTTTGTAATGCATACACAAGAACAAGTTACTGTTAAGGAAACAATTGGACAGCCATCTTTAATAGATGAAAATAGCATTTGAATTTCAAGCAGTACTTTTCACGTTTTGTCCCAGTACTAATAAAGAAAGTGAGGAGAATATTGAACAAATAAGATTCCTACACCTTACACAAATCCAAGCATCATCTAAAAGAGACTGAATCAACTATCCAAATATTAGCTCCTAATGTTCTTTTGAAGGCAGATAACTCGTTTTTCCAGCCAGGATCAAGGTGAAGGTAAAAGCAGATATATCTGCTATATATCACAGAGGTAAGTTAAAATAATTTCACAAACCCCACGATTTTTCCTATTAAGTCAATATTCATGAGTCGAGAGAAAAGACAAGGTAGAAGAAGACATCTGCTACCCAAATGCCTATCCCCCCCCAACCCCCAAACCAAAAAAAAAAAAAAAAATGTAATCGACACCTTTGAAATTTGATTAAGAGCTAGTTTAGGCACACCTCACAAGTGAGTTTTATATCTTAGAATGACCACTATGGTTGACAAATCTGTGGCATTATGTAGAAAAATTAGTCACAGAAGATGATAATTCAGGGTTCCCAATTCAGAACATCTGTAGGTGCAAGTCATACTGGGTGGCAAAATTACTAGATCGGAAGAGCACATAATAAGAGTACAATATTGAAAATTTGTATCGAATGTTGTTCATTTTTTATGATCACAGTGAACACCTTCTTGATATTTCCTTTAACCATTATGCAGGGTGGATCAGTTTGACCTAGTTCTTTTATCCACAAGCAATAATATTAGAATACCTCAAAATATCTCAGCAGTTTCTAAATTTATTCCTTCTACCCTAATGGCAAATACAACTTATACTTGATTATTCTTTTATATTCAATTCAAGAATCTGCATTAAATTTTAATCACAAGAAACAGATCCACATTTTGGCATGTTGATAACTCGAGTTGGTAATCCCGAACCCCGTCTTTCTCCCCACATTTCTCTGTATGAATTCTATTTCACCAAAAAAGGTTACAGCAGAACCAACCTGTTCTAATAGATGGAATTAAACAATTTATTGAATTTCAAGGTAACCCGAACTCAAATGCAAACCCATCCTGATCCTTAACAAGAAAAGTTTTGCAATGGCTGCCACCAAAATATGTATCTATTAGTTATCCAGCTTCAGAAGCAATGGCAAGAGAAGGTACTTACATTCTCTTCTGCTTGAGAACTCTCATGGCTCGAGCTTTGACAGCTTCTTGTGCTGGACCTGGACGGGTCCTCTTAATCTGCTCTTTGTACTTAGCTAGTTCGGCATCAAGCTTATTTATCTTCTCCTCAATTGTTTCACCTCTCTTATTGATCTGGAAAAAAAGGAAGATGTACTCAACATCTCAAATATCAACATCCCAGCGAAAGGAAAGCTGTCAGCTCTAGTACTCTACAACATAAATGTACAACAAAATTGAAGAAAGGAACAATTTTTTATCTTTATGCCAATCATGGTTGTATAGAAGACACATAGAAGCAAGCTGCAGAACATTAGAAATACCGATTTCATTTATTCCCAACTACTGAGTAAATACATGTAGGGATCATGTTACATGACCAAACTTTAATGATGAATCCTTACAAAGTAAAAATTAATTCAAGCACTCGAACATGACGTGTAGTTAAAGAATTGCATGCACCTAACATATAAAGCATACAGATGTTATTGATGAATTAAAAACTGACGCAGTCTAATGGCCAAAACCTCCCAATGATATTGTCCTTTTTTCCGTTTATTTTCTTTTGAGCATAGAAATTCTGTAGTTCTTTAACAGGTTTTATTTGATTCTATTACTTGACAAACTCATGCCTAATGGTCATGACCATGAAGAGTTAATAAAACGTATTGTTTGCATGTCAATAACAGGCACCTTCTTAAATTGTGTCCATGTATGACAAGATCAAGCTGCCAGATTGCAAGTGTACTTCTTCCTAGCACTTCAAAGCATATTCCAGTTATCTAACAACTTTTGAACTGTAAATACATTCATCTGTAACTTCTCTTGATAAATTTCATAGACAAAGTTACCACAGTTCGTTGCTTTTCATAAACTCCGGAAAACACAAACAATTGCACACAAAAATAATAATAAAAACAGTATTGCTACATCACAAAGACTTCACACCGCGGAAACAAATGCAGATACTATAACAGAAATAGAGATCACGGAAGGCAGTAAAATACTCAAGAAAAAGCAGAACTAAGTACAAAATTACTCAACGATGAATTCAAACAAGAAAGATCAAATTCAATTGTTCCAGTAAAACTCGTGTGCACAAATAAGTAATACAAGAGAGCAGAGGTCGAAAAGTACGCACCCGATCGGACGCGTCTTGAACGGACGGAGGGGGTTCTTTATCCTTCTTCACTCCAAACACTCTCTTCATATTTCCTTCCTACTGATTCCCTACTACTTCTTCTGGATTTTAATTTACTTCCGATCTAAGCAGGGTTTCACTTCGATCTAATGTTTGATGATTTTTGGAAGAATTCCCCTTCCGTTGATCAATTCAAAAATCAAAATATTTGGAATTGAATCTGACTTTGGGATAAAGAGAAGGGAGAGATAGAAGAAAGTTTCGAAGAAATAAAAATAAAATAAAATAAAATATAAGGAAAATTCTAGTGCGCGTTAAGCATCGAGGATGTGGTTTCCGTTTGCTGATTAAATAATTGAATTCGGGCAAGGAGTTGGATTGTTTGTTCAATTATGATCTATTATATAGAATTATTTTATTATTAATAATTGTTTTTGTGTAAAAAATAAAAAATTACTATCTGACTTTTATATTTTAATTTTTTGAAAAAAAATAAAATTAATAGAATAATATTGTGTGACAGATTATAATTTAAAAAAATAATATTGACGTTAGCGAAAGTTTGTTATAAATTATAATATATAAAAGTGTCAAGAATAGAGGTTATCCAGTACCATATAAAATCTAATTATACACGTGAGACTTCTTTGCCCACTATCTTCCTCAACAAATTCTATTTTCTAATAAAAATAGTTTGTTAAGAGAAATATTATAAAACCATGAAGGGCGATGATGTAGAAAAACAAGATGAATGTATGTGAATACAGGGAAGATATGTCATTATCCTATTTTTCGACAACATCAAGATGGTTCTATAATGGAACCATATCGTAATATTTCTTTAATTTGTTAATAGCGACTTAACTTTCAAATACTACCAATCATTTTCGTCAGTGCGTGAATTCAAACTACCAATGTTATTTATCAAAACATGTTACTATCATGTTTAAGTGATACTGAATGACAAATCTATTTAAATAAAATCATGTGCCTATATTCTCATTACATTGACAAATAGGTATGAGATCATCACTCATATTCATATCATTATTCAGTTCAAAGACGCTTAATTTTTTGGATATTACAAAGGTATCGTGAGGGAGGAGATTTGAGCACTTAACTAACGGCTTGTAAAACAAATATAATGTTATTAGATTTCGTGGGTCTTGATAAATAAAGATAAACAGGAGGATAGTGAAAAAATAAGATTATTACTAAGAAAAGCTAAGAAACTTTCATCTTTCATTCATCTAGGAATGGAGCCTCCGATGTACAAAGGAGCATACAAGTTCTTGAGAATACTTATTACAATAATAATACAACCACAAAGTTAATGTGTGTGGGGTTGGGGGATCTAGCCCTTGCAGTTAACAGAATATATATATATATATATATATATGCATGCTATATTGGGTGATTAACGAAAAGAAAACTTTGGAATGAAAAGAAACTAAGGGACGTTGGGCGAAAAAAAAGCAGTTCATCCTCGGCTTGTTATACAAGCACTGAACTAGGGTTTCAGACCGAGCTGCTTTCTTGTCTTTCCAACAAACAAGTCCCCAGATTTTATCAGGCCAGGGATGCGTCCAGACAGGGGTACACAGAGAATTTGAGCCACAGCATCTCTTCGACTGAGTAAAACAAGTGCCATTGCTGAGGCAGGCTTGTAAACAGCCAGCATGTTTCCTGTGCTTCCCTTTATTGACAAATTCAAGTTCTTAGCAGCAACTAATGCATGCTTTTGAGCCAAATACCCTTGCTTGAGTTCCTGTGTAAATAGTACCAAATCTCTGTGAGACAAGCAATGAAATCTGAAATAAGAGCATGATTGAATTTCATACAGAAGATTCTTCAAAGAAACCTTCACATGGCATTAAACGCATTCTGGACTTATGCTCAGACATATTTAAATGAGGTGAAGACAGATATTGTCTGCAGCATACGGCTCAAAATATTTCAGTAACTTGTATTACCTCCCATAAATGTTACAGGAATACTTTATTTATTTTAAGGGAGGCAGTTTTGATTGTGGATGTTAAATAACCTCTGTTGCTTCTTTAGGCTGTGTTTATTTGAAAATTGAAGGCATTAATGTACTTATTCATGGCCCACGGGTAGTAGCTTAGCTAGGCACGGTGAATTTCACAAAAAAAAAAAAAAAAAGAAGAAGAAAAAATTTAAAAAAAAAAAAATTCAAAACAATTAAATGCTAGATGCAGGCTTTTCTTACATAAGGATGCAAGAAAGCACACCCATCCTACATTCTCTGCATCACAGCCACCCCCTACTCATTGGCCTCTCTTTCGCTCTCTGCCTCCATTTTCCAACTAAATAACAAGAGAATTTTAGCTCAGAATTCTAAGATTCTTGTTAGACCTACGATTTCTGAATTCTTGACCAGAAATTATGTTGCCAATACTGCACCTTACAGTTTTGAGTATGTTCACTGACTGCAGTTTGAAGATTTGGAGAAGTTTTGATTTGACTCAACATTCTTGATAAACAAGCTACAATACCAAATTTGTGCAAAGAAAGGAAAAAGTTCTTGGGCTACTCGGAATGCTGACAGGTAATTTTGGTTTTCTTTCACATTTGGCCCTTCCATGGTTCAAATCCAAAATCTGAGAATAGGCAGAAATGGGGGTTCAGACTTCAGATATGGGATCAAAGAATTTTGCGAAGTGAGAAAGAGCAAGCAAGGGGATATGACACTTCTCAAATTTCAGATTTATCAATTTAAAAAAAAAAAAAAATTGTAGCAATAACGGGCAGGTATATGCCTAACCCCTCCTCTGCCTGTCTTGATGGATACAAGGCTCTCCAAGGATGCTTTAAATTCACTGGAGGATATCATTTTAAGATGCATGACCAAACTAATAATTGGAGCCAAATAAAGGAAAACCTTACCGGGATATCAGTGATATCACCAATACCAAAAATATTCTCATGACCCTTGACTCTCAAGTTTGCATCAACCATTAGCTTTCCATGACAGTCTAATCTATCCTTCAAGATAGTCTCTTTTAGCCACGATGAACCAACTGGCTTACCGACGCATATAAAGTGGCAATCAGCCTTTATGGTGTCTCCACCAGATGTTTCATAAACACCATCTGATTGATAGTTCAAGTCAACAAATTCGCCCAAAATGATTTCGACCTTCTTTGAAATCAACCAATCATGGGCCATTTTAGCAGCCTTTTCTCCAATGAATTCTAGCAACCTTGATCCTCGGTGCACCATTATCACCTTCTTATCAGGAAAGTCAATCAACAATTTCAGCTGCTAATTCCACACCAGTTGGTCCCCCTCCAACAATCAAAATTGAATTTGCCGATCTTATTCTGTCATGATCTGCAACCAGGAAATGTAAGTCAGAAGCTGTTAAAACAATAGCTACCATTTACACTGATCAGGATTTGAAGTAAATACTCCAGAAATGCCTGGATAAAATTGGTGAAGCTCTTCCGACTAAAAGATTTTTTTAAACTCTATTAATTTAATTGGTACCAATGAAAATAAGCATAGTAAAATAAGCATAGTTGTAATAATCCTACAATCAGTAGAAAAATATAGAATCATCAATGTTGATTTCTAGGCATTGTAAGCAAAATTGGACCCAGATAGAATTAACAAATCGCCATGACCTGTCCTTATGCAACTCAAGTCACTTAAAATTCTCTCAAATTTCAAAATTGTTCAAGATACATTATTTCTTTTAATGATTATTAAAATTGTTTCATGCATGTATATGAGATATACTTCACAAATGAATTTATTTTCTCCTTTTACTACTCTTTCATCTTAAAATAAAATAGTAGTTTAGGGACAACTAGTTATGCACGCTGGGTATATGAGAACAACAGCCATAAATAGTGAGTCAATGGAATGAAATGAGAGTACAAATAGAATGAAGTCAAGAAATATTAATATTGACCGTGGAACCAAAACAAGAATATCATGATATCTTGAGATAATACTACTAAATTGCAAAACCACTAGAACAATTAATGATGGTAATGATGAGGTAAAGATGAATGACATATTGAAGCTACAACTCTCATCTTTTTACCTGCTTGGTAGCAACAAAGCTTCTCATCTTTTGTAAAAGGACTACTATCTGCATGACCAGTGGCAATGACAAGATAATCATATGCAATTTGACGGCCTTGGGCAGTCAATACTTCTTTCTCTGTGATGTTAGTTGCAGCCGATGTAATGATATGCGCATCAGGAAGGTATTCCAAGTGATTAATCAAAGATCTGTGTGCAAATGATGGCTCAACCATTGATCTCAAGCTAGCCCAAGAAATCTCAAGGTACTCCTTCCTGCAGTTTCAGTTCTAATTAAGCACTGGAAACCAAAAACATAAGATGTTTTAAATGACATTCAACTGCAAACATTAACAGTGTGTTTACAGTGGCTTATTCTAGAAGAGAAGCACCAACGTTGCTTATTTTAAAATGTATGTTGGTTCATGTTGAAAATAAGCCACCCGTCTAGCGTTACAATTGAGAATAAAACCACTGCAAACATGGTATAACTGAAGTTGCAACTCCAAGTCATCACTTTATGGTATTGTCATCAGCGAATTTCAGGTTGTAAATCTTATGACCGGATGCGAGTTTTGGTTTCAACCACGAAAGCTATTATACGAGCAGAATGGAAACCAAGATTTCCTAAGGTGGGTGTCCTCAATCTTGATATAAGTTAGACCTCATTGCACATGTGCACTGTTCAGAGTCCATCGTCAATTTTAGATGTAAGAATCAGCAGATACTTGAATCAAATGCATGTGTATGAACTTTAAATGGGTGCTTGATTATCATTATGAGAATCAAATTATAATGTGAAATTATAATGAATTGAAATAAATGGTAAAAATTTAATTGAAGTTTGAAATGTGTGGTAATAGTTGAAGTGAAATTATAATTTGAAATGATAATAAGAATCAAACAAGCACTATGATGGAGATCTAGCAGGAGTACGAAATATAATTATAAGTTTATTTAGTGGCTCTTTGATTCTCATTATTGTGTTGAATTATAATGATAAAATTATAATGAGGTGAAATGCGTGTTGAAGATTTAGAGAGTACTTGAAATATGTGGCTGTAGTTGAGCAATTGGCAAATCGCTGGTAGGTAAAATTATAATTTGAAAATGAGAACGAATATCAAACAAACTCTAGATTTATTATTGTATTTTAGTTGATTTAAATTAGGTTTTATTATTTTCCTTTTTAAATTAGGATTCTAATTGTACATTTTCCTTTTCAATTTCTAATTAGGATTCTTAGTCCTACTTACCTTAAGATTGGGCATATTTTGAACCCTGTAATTATAGGGCTTATATTCATTGTATTCCTTAACCTTTCAATTTATGAATACAAATTATTTTCAAGACGAGTCTTGATTTCTTAACAACTTGCGACTTGTTGCAAAAAGTTGAGAGTTCTTAGATTCAAGCTTGCAAGCTTTTGCATTTGTTCGGCATCACACTAAGTCTTGAAATTAATAATTTTCATGAATTTAGACCCTGCTGTGAAATACATGTGTCAGTACATTAAAGCTGCAAAAATACTACCAAAATGTGGTAAAACATCGATCCTTTAGCCAACTTTTGCTAGTCTGCATATTTAGATGGCCAACTTCTTCCCTGGCAAACTCTACAATTGCTAAGGCGCAATTCATTTCAAGATTAAATGAACTCGTAAGCTTAACAAGTTTTGTAGGGGTGTAAGCGGTCCGGTTTGGACGGTTTTTGATCAAATCTCAAACCAAACCATTTAAAGAAGTTTGGAATTTTTTCAACCAAACAAAACCGTTTTTATTTTCTAAACTAAGCCATATTTTTGCGGTTTCATGTGGTTTCAAACAGAGGTTTACCAATGGAAAAAATGTGTACGTTCCAAATGAGTTAAGAAATAACTATTCATCTAGGATTTTTGAATTAGAGTATAAAAATTAATTGCAATAATGTTATATGGCATTGTACAACAAAACAAAATATGAACTGCAAAAACTGTGTTTTATATCATTTCAGTTTTTATCATAAATATAAAAGCAATGTTGGTAAGTAATCAGTAAAAGTGATATAGGCAGATTTATGATAAAAAGAACAAAAAAGATAATACGATTACAAGAAAATGGGATAGTAATTTAAAAATAAAAAGTTGCAAAGAAACCAATTAAACCATTCTTTCTTGGTACTTCTAATGAACATTGTCATTCAACTCATCACATACAAATTGATGGAACATTAAATTGATGAGAGATAATATAAAGGCAAGAAGATTTAATTTTGGGACTTTGCAAGAGAGTAACCAATAGAGGAATCACGATTGTTTTGCTCAATGGGGAATTGAAATGGGTTTACATATTAAACTAGGTTTATTCGAAATTGAATAGGTGACCATGGACTAACGACAAGTTACGTCATGAATTATATATATATATTTTAATTTGGCAGGTTGAAACAGTTTGGCAAAATGGAAATCTAAACTTGACCATTTAAAAAAAAACCCAAATCGTTGACAGGGCCACGTGTACCCAACCCAACAATTTTGAGATTGCGGTTTTAGGTTTGGTTATGCAGTTTGGCAATTTAGATTTACAAGCCTTGTCCCCACTCCCCCCCCTAAAACCCCAAAATCCAAATCCAAAAAAAAAAAAAAGAGAAAGAAGAGGGTAATTCCTCCTACCAAACTTGACATGCATAAGCTCATAAAGGTTCGGGCCATTATCTAGAATGTCAAGTTTGCTGAATTAAGAGCTTGTTTGATTCTATTTATCAATTCTCTTTATAATTTAACTTATCACTGATTTGATAACTGCTCATTTATAACTACAAATTTCAAACTTTTATTAAATCTATACCTCTTATTTCATCTCATTAAAATTTCTCATTATAAACTAATGTCAATAATGAGAATCAAGCAGCAACTAAATATAACTCATCTTTTGCATTGTATTGCCATGAAAACTGAAGCTAATACAATTTTAGATGACTAGCAAACCAAGCCAAAGGAGATTACCTCCGAATGAGCATTCTAGAGGAAAAAAATTAAGATGATAGTAATGGGAGTACGAGACGCATGGAAGCCCCTTGATTCCAGTCAATTTATTCACAAAAGGAAGTGGCAAAGGAATGGTCTAGCTAACTTGTTCCTATATGGAATACTCACATCATCAAATTTTCTAGCCCCTCCCATCCGCAAACACCCAAAAAAAAAAAAACACACAGACACACAGACACACAGAGGCATATACAAAAGAAGTAAGAAAAAGAGAAATAAGAAGCCTTTTAGCATGAAATTTTTGGGGAAGGAAAGAGAAACCTGTAGAAGGGACTAAAATGTGAAAGGTAACTTTTATTGGGAAAACGATATGTTTTGTCACTTAACATGGTAAACAGAAGGGTGCTAGCAGGGCAAGTAGGTAAGAAGAAATTAAATAAATTACATCTGTAGAGAAGTCTAAAACAATTCACTGTTTGATCTACAAGTGTGCCCATTACTACAGTTCCTTATTTTGGTACATAACCTGCTCTAGTCCTCCATTTTAGGAGGGATATAAAGAAGTTTTAGGATTTACGCTCCCTCAAGCACCAGCTTTACTTCCCTCCCAATGCAACAAGAATAAACTTAAAGTCTTTAATTTCATTTCAAATTTCAACACCATGGTGAACTTTAATCACCCAAAACTTTCAGAAACCAAATAAAATGAAAAACCTATACTTGTGCTGATGGACTGACAAGAACATACACAGGGAGCCCTTTTGGTGGGAGTTGGAGGGAACGGGTTCCTAAAATTTGAATCAAAGATACTTCCTCAAGGCTTAGAATAGCTTGTCAAATACCTCCTCTCCCCCTCCCAAAAAAAAATAAAAATAAAAATAAAAAATAAATAAATAAAACCCCAACACATTTTTCTCTCTTTTTAAATCAGAATAAAAATCTTCATCTCTAACTGCAGACGACGACTAAATTCCTTGGGTAAATAATGAGTCATTTATTTAGAACATGCAATTGACATTCCGGTCAGCCATCCCTGCTTCAGTAAATCAAGTAAATATGCTGACCGAACAACGCCTACAAGTCATTAGCTATGAAATCAGTCAAGAAAGGAGCCGTCAAATACATATGAATAATTTCCTTTAACAAGCCTTGGAACTCAAGATGTTACATTCCCACTAGTCTTCTGAAGATCTTACATCTAAATATTACTCCTGTTTCCCATGTCATCTAATTACACATCTAGGAAAAAGTTTCATGTTCAGTACCAAAAATGAAATTTGTATTTTGCGTGGGATGTTCCTGTCTATAGGTGGAATTCCCTTTTGAGTCCTAAAAGTTTGCATTTTGATTTTCTAGTCTCCAGTCAGTCTTTCTATTACTTACAATTACGTCAAAAATAAACTATTTGTTATCTAAATATAAACTCTAATTAAGGGAACTTAGTGATGTTATTTGTTAGGATAAAGAGGCCGGTCCAAATTGCAGTCATATAAGCATTTAAGGTTGTCATCATTTGCAACTTCAGATAATAGAACTCAGATAAATTACACCATAACTTAAAAATCAGTGACAGAGATGAAAATTCAAACACAAGAATACCCAAAGATTAATAAACAGCAACTTCATTACAATTCAATCCCACAACAAAGCCAGTAAAAGGAAAAGATAGCATATGACTGAAAGAAAGCTTACAAGTCAATCAGAAAAACATCTGCATCGTTCTGAAGGGTCTTGGCAATAAGAGAGCCGGCTATTCCACCTCCCACCACCACCACTCTCTTTTTATCTCCAACCTGATCCCCCATTCCCAACTTAAACACTAAAATTTTTCACAAATTGGCAAATAAGGAAACAACCAGTGAATTGGTTCAGACGCTGATATTCACTGAAAGATGAGTATAATGGAAATGATAATGTAGAAGAAAAGGATCCCCGTTACCCATTGTAATGGAAAAGGATTACAGAACGAGAAAGGGAGTTCCTGGGTAATCCACTGGAAGGGGCAACCCCTTTGTTCGTAGAAAAATGATTTATCGAATCATCAATAAGTGTTTACCCTTCTCATATTTCGATATCAATCATTCACACAATCTGGAATATTCTGAATAGGGTTTGGCAAGACTCTATTTGCAATACCAGGAAAAGAATCTATTTGCAATATCAGGAAAAGATTGTTGAATTTATTGTCATTCATTCCTTTGATTTGATTTAAATGACAGTGTTCTACTACTCTATCCCAACAAGGAAATGCTTGTGATAATGGCATGGAATGGAATAATTAACAACTCAAGGGTGTTTGGTTTGAGAGCGCCTCCAATGCAACTGTCAATGCACACACGACACACATAGTGATATTAGGGTTAATTTCACAAATCATGCCCAATCTTTGAGTTAAGAATTAGTTGGGTCTTGAACCTTTTTTTGACCTATTAGGTCCTCAATCTTTCATAATTTTCGTATGAAAGGTCTTTTTTATTACTATTTTGTTAACTTTTTATAAAAATGATGGTTATACCCCTTAATTTTTTAATTTTAAAAATAAAATATTCAAAAATAATAAAAAATAAAAAATGAAAAACCGACCCCACCCCTTCCCTACCCCACCCTCCCCTCTCAAGAATTTTGCAGCCGTTTTTTACGGCCAAAATGAATTTTACTGCCATTTCCCACGGCCAAAATGGTGGGATGGGATAGGATTTTCTTTTTTTTTAATTTTTTATTTTTTTAAATATTTTGTTAATTAAAAAGTCAAAGGCATAACAATCATTTTTCTCTAAAAATTAACAAAATAGCGACAAAAAGGACATCTCGTACGAATTTATAAAATGTTAGGGACTCAAAAGGTCGAAAAAAAAGTTAGAGACTCAGCCGATTCTTAACTCAAAGGTTGAGGACGATTTGTGAAATTAACTCAGATATATTATATTATATGAGAGGGGGGAAAAAAGGAATAGAAGAGGAAAAGTATTTTGAGAAAATGGTACAAATACCAGTATTCTAAAAACTGAATCCATCATTGAAACAGGAAAGGTGATGATTCAAGGGTCAAAAAGATAAATTAGAGTAAAATCGAGATCGAACTGATTTTAATTAAATAATAAAAAATTAAAGTGTAATAATATATGATACCACTTGTGGTAAGTACCCATCTATGCGGTAATACACGTGGCGTTAAAATGACAATTGGAGAAAAAAGCAAATAAATGTGAGTCGCTTAATTTAACAAATGACATGATGACATGTGTATTTATGCATTGGAACTACTGACAGTATATAGAATTATTTAAAAATAAACTTTGAAAAATTTTCATAAAAAATTAATTTTTTCCGGCTTCCCGGTTTTTTTCCCAATTGAACCGGTTTTATCACTGGTTGAACTAGTTTTTTTCTCAATTTTCATTTCGGTTATTAAAAGACCAATTTTTTCAGTGAATTGGGATGGTTTTCCATCGGGTTTTCCAGTCGAACCAGCCAGTCCGGTCCAATTCTAAAAAACTTGAGAAATACTAGAATAAAAATGTTGGTTTTCATATTTGCCAAAAAATTTTCAAAATCACAGAAATACTAGATGTTAGCTGTAGAGGGATGAAAATGCCCTTTTCATAATCCCGCAACTCACTCGTCCCCTGTTATTTTCTTCTTTGAGCCCAGACCGTTAGTTGCCACAATAAAAAGCCATTAGAAATAAATAAATCTAAAATCACAATACAAATCTTTTTCTGTATCAGGGTCCTACTATAACTAACTAATAATCATATGCATATTTTGTGGTTGCAACAAGTATTACAGTGTTAGGTTTCTCACATTCTAAGTAGGAGGACTTGGCTTTGAACCACACATTTCCCTTCCCTATTCTCCCCCCATCTGCCCTATATACCCAATCTAAAAAAAAAAAATCCTATATGTATTTGATTTCAGAGTCCTTTTCTTTGAAAAATATGGCCAATAAAGATAAATGTATAATCAATGTTATGAAAGAACAACCCATAATAAATTTTTTTTGAAGAAGAGGATTTTGATAGTCCTTCTATGGAGTCTATTGGACACCATATTTGGTGTCCAATGTCCAACATGGCAACTCTCCATTAGACAAATTGGGACTTGGGGGGAATGAGCCCAACACACCCAATGGGAGGTTGCCACATTGTTGGATACTATAGCATATGTAGGGGTTGATAGTGGCGACAACGACACTAGCTCTAGGTTGATGAAAGGAGGGCCGTAGTCGATGTCATCAACGTCGAAGTCGCCGTCATTGTCGGATTTGTCAATGACAATGGTTTTTAAAAATTCATCAAACACATATAACTACCCTAAGGCATAGTAATTGAAAGTTTGGCAGATAATTGAAATTGAACAATAAACTAAAATTGAAGTTAACTACCAAAAAAAAAAGTTTCAGTAGACAAGTTTAATGACAAATAATAAGAACAAAATAGATTAATGACACGTAATAAATGGGGTGTAATAATAAGATATAAGGATAAAATAGGAATTAAGAGAAAAAATCATGACAAGAAAATGTCCGATACTTTAGAAGTACCATATCCTGACCAATCAACAACCTTCACATGGGTTCAAAGGTCCCACAAATAGGTCCAAAAAACCTACGTGTAGCTACCTGGATTTTTTCCTTTATAAGAATCCCACATTTTATATATTAGTGACCAAAGTCCATGAATACACATACAGATTCTTTATTGGATGAAAGTACTAAGAGTTTTCGATACTTTACAATACTAGTCCTATAATTGAGATTTGTGTTTCACTTCTTATCACACTTTGAATTTTAAAGCGTCTCTAGTCCGAATGTGTAATTTTGGAGTGACTTTGAGGAGAGAGATAAAAGAAAAGATAGAAAGTAAAAAAAAATAAAAAATAAAAAATTTGTACATGAGTTTATTTCTCTCTACTACATCACTTTTAGACTATATATTTGCATTAGAGATGCTCTTATCATGAATTGACTGTAGTTATTATTATCACGTCACAAGTTTTACCTTATTTGTTACTAACATAAAAATAAGAATTTTCATAATACCACTACAGCACCTATAGTAATCCCTTATAGGATCTTATCACTTGTTGCCTAGTATTTAACTTGTTATTCATAAATGTACACAATCATCAACTCTGGGCATCCAATTAGAAGGTGTCACGCCCTCGCTAATTACGAATTTTCTCGAAAGTAGAAGCTTCAAGACAAATAATGGGGACGAGACATACAAAATAGATACATTGTTTATGTTTTATAGAGTTTGACATTCTATAAAACTAATTACTTGAACTAACAAGTTGTTAAATTATAAAGAATCATTAAAACTAGGTTTTTCAATAAAATTTGCTGAACACAAGAGGTTATATTAATATGTTCATTTAATTGATTTCATAGCCGAGCCAAACCATTAGAAAACTTTTACTGTGAAAAGTAAGCTTTCAATCATCACAAAGATTACACATTCATTTTATTATATACTAGGTATAAAAATATATGTATATTATACAGATGTAGACATACTTATTAATACAAAAGATATTAAGTTTATAAGTGTAATTTTAGTCGTTTTGAAGATAGGTTTTCACTACATGCAAAACTCAACTCCTGTTCGCAAACATACTCCAACTCATGGCTTGCTTCCCAATCATTACGCCTTTAATCATCTATAAAATTGTAGAGAAAAGAGGAGTGAGTACAAAGAACTCAGTGAGTAACAAAACCCTTTGATTCACCTTTCATTTGGAAGATTCATTTTCAAGAGAAACATGGAATGCACAAAGCTTTTAGATGTACAAGAGGGCCGCCCTATCACTAGTTAAACTACTACCCATAGTGCGTGCAAGATTCATATCAATTCAATCACGGCCATGTATACACAAAGTGAATATCATACTAATCATCGCCCATTTCAGTATCATTAAATGGATCCTAGTATGGCAGAAAAACAAAACAAAGCAAAGACAAAACTGGTAAAGCATCAACTAGTGATTTAAATACAATCAATCTTTTTTTCTAATGCATCAAAATCCATGTTCATTTCATAGAAGACTTCAATCAAAATCCATGCTTATATTATCAAACTTTATGAATGTAAAAAAGGAATCAAAACATTAATTACTCACCTCTTTAACTTGATTTTTCTAAAGATTCTTTGAGTTATTGACAAATGCCTTCAAAACCTTCATTTTCCTTGATCAAAGTGGTGTTTCAAGTTGTAATTCCCTGTATACATAAAGAGGGGTCATTTTCAAGTGCAAAATCAAGTGTTTGATATGCTTTAAGGGTTGTTTCTCTTTCTTCAATTCTCATGAACGAATTTTCTTTCTTTTATATATATAAAGGACTTGAGACTCATTAAGGGTTAAGATAATTAGCCTTCAATATGGGTGTATGGATGTGGAGAGAGGAAAGGATGGATAGGGGATAGGATAAGTTGGGAAAATCCCCATCTTTCCCCTATTTATAGTCATTAGAAATATCCGGATTTAGTTATTTTTAATAAATCTTTGAGTTTCACCAATCAGGATGCGACACATGACACGACATGGCACCATATGTGTCAAGGGGTGATGTCGCCAAATGAGATTCGTTCATTTATTGCTCAAGAAGTCTTTATACTTTGTGTTGTCTTATAATTAAGTCATGATATTTTGATTCATGTTACTTGAGTCCTTTCACTTAACGTGATTTTACAATTAGGTGTTAAACTTCAAGTCACGCTAACCAATAACCACGTCCTTGTTTCTTAAGTATCGTTCGAATGACAATCTTTGAGTCTTGTAACATAATTGATACAACTCACGTGGTTATTCAACTTCATTGTGAAAACATCAATCATATCATAAATAACCACTTTCTAAGTCATTGTCAAAATGTGGATCATAATGTCAATAGTCATCATCTTCTAATTTTTTACATTCATTTGAGTAACAATCTTGTAACAATCCAAATGCGATCACATTTTCCTATTTCAGTTTTTTGTCATTCAATTGAGTGGCACACTTGTAACTTTGCAATTCGATTATATTGTCACATTCTATTTCTTGGTGTTTAATTGAGTCATAATCATTGTAACCTTGAAATTCAAGTACTTCTCCTTCATTATCGTTATCAAATACTATCATTTTGCTTAATTCATTATTAAATTTTTACAGAATGTTACAGAAAGAGCTTTCGACGTCACTACTGTCGCTACCGCAATCACATCCCTGCCAGTGTAAACTAGATTGTTATCGCAATTGCATGTTGTCATTTTGGTAATTTTGGACCGTGAACTAGAAACTTTTTCCTAATTTGTTTATCTAACATAGAGGAATCTGATTTCAAACTTTTATTAGAACCTTTTTTTTTTTTACTTTGATAATTTTAGTTTACCTAAGCATTATTGTTATTGCCGCCAGTATCTCTCTACAGTGGCAAAAAGGAAATTGTATGTCACGTTTCTATGTCCTGTAAAGGCTATATGTCACTTTCATCCCAATACTTCTTCTCAATTTCTCTCACTTTTCTTCTCAAATTCCTCCTTCCCGTTCTTCTTCCACTTGCAATTCATCTTATAGTTTTTAATTGATTTTGTTTTATTTTATAGGAACTCATCTCATTTGTCTCCCCAGTGTGTCAAACTACTACTCACGCTCTACTTCTTTGAAGATCCTCCAAAATTACAACAATTGAAGCCTAAATCTAACCAGAGGCTATCCCAAATCATTCCCGTATCCACTACAATTCCAAGCATCGATTAGTTGATCCTCAACAATCTTCCAACTTCTATTAACTGTTGAAGCAGAAAGCAGACGGTAAGTCTCCAATCGTTTGTCAATCTGAAAAGCGTTGCAAATGAGGTGGGACTTCATGTTATTATTTTTTTTTCAGCCCATTGATTAACCACAACAAAAATAAATGAGCGAAATTGATAGTTGGGTAGTATATATATTGTATTTGAATAAAGTTTACACTTTGCAGCAACGACGGAGACAGAGGCCATACTGAGCCCTGGCCCACCCCTATCCTAGCCCAATACCAGGTAAATTTTTTTTTTTTTTAAAGTTTTGGGCTCGGCCTATTTGAACTTGGGCTCAGGGGTGTCAAAAGCTTTAGAAAATGGCCAGAACCCAGAATGTTCAATTGTCAATTCTTCAGTTCAGTTCAGTTCAGTTCTAATTTCTCTCATATACAGTGGACTGTCTTAACCTATGTCAAATCATCCCTCAAATTCCAGCTCCGGTGGTGAGATCGGAAGAGCACAGCGGTTTGGCGACGACCGGTTTCTCTTTCTTCTCTTCTAGGCATCTTCTTCATCTAATTTTTCAGGTAAATTCTAGCCCTAATTCCTAAATTGATTTTGCCCTAATTTATACTTGAATATGAGGGGGAATTGTTTTTATTTTGAAGATAAAAATTGATTTTGTGTTAGCCCCTAAGTTATTGTGTTTTTATTATTCTATGGATATTTTATGTATATTAGTTTTTTGTATATCCTTCTCTGTATATTTCCACGCCATTGGTCAGCATACATTAGTAAAGTTGGTTTGGTTAGCTAGATTAGTTAGTTAACAACACATTTAGCTGCTTTACTGCTTAGTCTGCTTAGAATCTTCTTGTAACCATTTTACTATTTTATATTCCAATTGATTTAATAAGAGTTATGCAGAAATATTTCCTACTTTCTCTTTCTAAATGTTCAATAAGACATTGAGACTATTATTATTCTATAAGACTTGATATAATTTAAAATTTAGATTTTAGATAATGACGTAATGTAATTGCCTAATTGGTTTATGTTGGTTGAGTTGAATAAAAATTATGATTTAAGTAATTGTTGAAACTTGCTAACTTATTTAGTGTTTCTTTAATTAATTTAAGTCATTTATATTGTCACCAAATGTGCTTCTATGTTGCTGGAAATAATTATTGAAACTTGAAACTCATGTAAATTATAGATGGTATGGAATGTGGATTATACTTTGTAGAAGGAAATTATGAGTTTTTGGTACAAAAAAGAAATTTTGCAAAATGAAATTAGGAATAGAATAGATTTAGCGTGTATATTGTTGGCTTCTTGACTTCATGGTTGGTGCACTTTTTTCTT
Source organism: Nyctanthes arbor-tristis (assembly GCA_963692815.1). Classification (NCBI taxonomy): domain Eukaryota; kingdom Viridiplantae; phylum Streptophyta; class Magnoliopsida; order Lamiales; family Oleaceae; genus Nyctanthes; species Nyctanthes arbor-tristis. Next base: position 5,464 of record CAVNYN010280857.1, on the reverse strand, counting down.
ATTGTTTAGTTGTAAACCAGATGCAATTGTTTTTTAGTGTTAGCAAGTGAATTATCTTGTGGAAAATAAATCTTCTAATCAATTATGATAAATAATTTGATTGTGCAGGTGAAATTATGGTTACACAACAGCCTCCTAGCGAGAAAGCCAAAATAGATTATGAGAGAGCATTTTCGGCAATGAAACATGTGAAAGCTGTTGTTTGCAACAAAATGAATGATGATTTTCTTACTGATAGTTTGACAATTTTTATTGAAAGAGAGATTGTCAATAAAATAGATATTGATTTTCTTATCCACTAATTTACTAAAGTAAGGATCCGTTTGGTATCGTTTATAATTAGATTGATTTATAATATATTTTGAAATTTGAATTTTTGAGACATGTGGCTTAATTTGATTAGTTAAATTTTAAAATTTTGTTATTTGATATGATGGGTGTGTGAGGTGTCAATAGAAGAATTTCACAAGTGTCTCCAAAATTTAAAGTTCAAAATGTATTATAAATAGATTGATTTATAATAGATGCCAAACGGACCCTAAAACATCGTCGCGTTGAGCTTACATTTCTGGCTCCCCCCTCTCTTATGTGCTGGCTACGTCACTGCTTTACAGAAGTGTAGATGCATTTTTTTGGTGTCGGATATGCTTTTTGTTATGATTTCTGTGTTTATAAACAATTACTTGGTTGAACAAAATTTGCCAATTCAAGGTACCAACTATGTTGCATTGGCTTCTACTAGGTAATTCGTTGTCTTCTGCTCTTCTTCACCAAAACTTGGCAGGTAGATTTGAGATTTATTTATGTACTTAAAGATACTGTCTAGTTTCATAGCCATTTTTGTCCACCTAGCTCTCAGCAATTTGATTGTCTAAATTAATATAAAATTTAAAGAATTGTGATCTTTAAATTGCTAAAGCCATTGGTTTTGGATGAACGTATATATTCGATGAGCAAAATTTCCCTGCCTCTAAAAGGAAAAAAAGTAGGCTAAAATTTGATGTGTCTTGCAATGTGTTGAGTTGCAGTGGAACTTGATGTGTCATCATCTTACAGTTAGTTTCCACCATAGAACTATGTGTTTTAGCTAAGAAATCAAATTCTACGGTCGATTTCACCACGGGAAAGTGGTATACTACTATTTATTTTTATTTATTTTTGAAATGCACACTTGCGCTACAAAGAGAGTTCATTAGTCATGATATCCGTACTGCTTCTGACGCTTCATTCGGCTTTCAAAAGTGAACTGAATCTGAATCCCAATTCTACAAAAATACGATCAAGCAACGGCAGTGAATTCCCGGAATTCAGTTAACGGACTGAAATCGGAATAAGGGCATGGAAAATCCAGAGTTAGAGTTGGCAGGGTTTGGAAAGATCAAAACAGAAGGCATTATTTTGTAGGGTGGAATGTTAGCATCAGCCTCCTATCTGAATGCCTCCCGGCATATGTCCATGGCAATAACTTTGATATTGTCACCACCGATACGATGAAAAACAAGGTATCAAATTCATCTCCAGTTCTTTTTTACTGAACTTGTATTTTTCTATGTTCATGTATATATTTGTATTATCATCTATCGCGGTTATTTTTAGAATTTACGTTTTGAAAAAAAAAAAAAGAAAAGAAAAAAGTTATCTTTGTGATAAAACAGAGCTAATTTAAAAAATTATGTTTGACAAAGTAAATACGTAAGTAATGTAAGAGCTAGTCACTTTCAACAGAAAAGGCACATTTTTACCCCCTCAAGAAAGGTGCTGCTTAATGTAGTAGAACATTCATTCTTGGATAGATGCATATGTTTGAGCATTTACAAATTGGCCTGGGAAGCTGTATTTTGATTTTGCTAGATCGATTTTGTTCTTGCATTCAGATAATTGGGTTTTGATGGACATAAAATTTGGATATATTTGAATTCAGCTGCTATTTTCTTGTTATTTGGGCTTCAAGTGTAAAATCCCTATATGTTAGCCCCCAGTATTTGCATTAGCCTCCAGTATTTGCAGCTCTTTTAGTGATGATAGTCGAAATGATGCTCCAGTTATATCATTATGCTATTGTTTATTTAATACTACTAGTTTTTTCACATGTGTGATGCACGGGGAAGAATAATTCAAAATAATCTAATTTATTATAGGGATTTGAGAAATTAGATGCCTGCATATATTAAAAAAAAAGCCAAAAAACTTGATATCGTAGTATATTATCTTATATTTAATATTTATTTAAGAAGAAGATTACATAGACGGATAGTTCTTTTTTTTTAATTTTATTTTTTAAAATTTTTAATTATTAACAGTTATAATTTATTTTTTGTACGCTATAGTTATATTTTATTTTAATTTTTTTAGTGTGATATAAATAATCAATTCATAAAAATCAAAAACTATATTTACTTTGTTTGTGTGCATCAAACACGAGTGGTATGATGACTTCTTAATCAACTTTCAAAACCTTAAATAAATCCCCTCTTAATTGTTGAATTTTCATGAAAAATGAAAGGAAGATTTAAAAAAGTGAATATAAGATACTTGAAGATACACGATAAGATAGAATTATGAAGATAAAATAACTCAAAAATTTTAAAATATCACAAATAGAAAATTTAAAAAATAGATATAGAAAGAATTTATCGCACCGATTACCACATTTAGAAACAAAAATACCAAATTATCAATACTTCTAGGAAAAATGGCGGGAAAATTACGGTAAAACCTTACCGCAGCACCTCTTATTTAGTTAATATATAGATAATTGGCTCTGACACAGCTATGTGTTAAAGCTAAAGAATGTCAAGAACAACTCTCACCTGAAGAAGTTGCTATTATACTTGGCAAGCACTTCACCTCCTATCGGCAAGTGATAGTAGATTTGCTGACAATGTTGATATGTTACTTTGCGTGGTTGTGCTGTATTGTCAGCCGAAAAATCAAGGGTGGTTTATTTGTATCTTTAATCCATTCAGTTTGAATTGATATATAATGGGCTGGAAAACATGTAACTTTATAATTATTGAGTTAAAACCAAAAATGAAATTTCAAAAAGAATATTAGATCCCTATATTTCAAACTGTCATATGCTATGTTAGTAAAATTGTGGATTCTATGCTTGACTGCAAAAATGTGCACTGTTTGGATCCTTGGCAAGACAACCTATCTGATTGATAGCTGTTTATGTAGGCTGCTAGTTGGTATCCTCATAATTTTGTTCTATAATCTAGAAACTTCTATATATCTTGTGATGGAATTATGGTAGATGCCAACTATAATTATGACGCAAAAGAAAATGAAGCAGCTTGTTTGTATGGCTTTCTGTAAATTCGATATGATATTTGATGAATGAAAGTAAAGTGTAAATATCATTGTTGTACTTGTGTTTTAACCTCATAAATGTTTACATTTGTACTGTTAAAAGAATTCTTGACCTTTAGATTCAATTGTAACATAGAATTCACGACAAACTTTAATGTTATCAGAATGTTCTAATCTATCTTCTGGGTTGTAGGTCACAGCTGCAATCATCAAGAGAATAGAAAAACCATGGGAGCGCATACATATATATGGTTAGCCACACAACCATGGTCAGTTTTTGATCTCTGAAGAACATTTATGAACCCTTGTTTCTTGAAGTCAATCTGTCTATGTCTGCATACAATTTTAACCGCCTTTCTAAACCTTGATACTTCTCAGATTCCTTTCTTTTCTCCATCCCCTTCTGTAATCTCTGATACCAGTTAAATGTTGGATCCTTCTTTTTTCCCCTCATTATTATGAATAAGATTGCTAGTGGAGGAATGATATTTTCCAATTTTCTTTTGGCGGTTGTTTCTTTTTTATGTTGTTAGCTGGGTATGTGGAGAAAGTTTTCAATCTCTAAATTATAACAACCATTTTTTTATGTATCCTTTAATGGTTTCAAGCTTGGATCTGAGAAGCACACAACTGAAATCACTGTAAAAAGTCAGACGTGTGCTCTTCCGATCTCTGGTATTGAAGGTTTGGCATTGTTGAAGACAACCCAAGTAAACTAGTCCTAAACAACAATTGTCTTACTTTGATCTCTCATTCTTACACTTCTGCTTGAGTTATATATCTTGTTTGCCTGAGGAAGTTCTACTGCACCAACTGATATTCCTTAGAGCTAGTGATTTGATATGAATAAACAGAAATACAATTCTTATTGACATTTGCATGAGCTTTAAGGTTATAGCGTTAATATGTGCAGAAGACTCTTTTGGTGTCTCATGATAGATTTTACTATATGACAGTCAGGTTTTGACGGATTTATCAGGGACAAGTACACATTATTGCCAGAAACACGAGAAAGGATGCTGGCAACGAAAGTCACTGCATCGTGGAGGTTGGTCATGTTTTTGCTAACAACCACAAAATTGAATGAAGAAATTTATGAATTTAATCTCCTTTTCCAATTAAGTTAAACAGACATTGCTACTTGAAGTTGAAGTTTAGTCATATTTCATGATAGATTGGTTCTTGAGACAGGAACTCTTTTGAGACACTCTCAAACAGCCCTGCAAAACGCTTCTACTTCCTGGAGAGATATGTAGATGCTAAAATGGTTTTGGCAGACTTTTTTTTGGTCCGCCTAGATTGGGAGTTTACAGCCCTTCTATTCACAGTACGCTCTATTACATGGCAAAAGCCATCCATAGCAGGTAACAATGCTTATCTCTCTTGTACCTAAAAATGGATGTACCTTATTGCCACTTCCCATGCCCACCACCTAAAATGTGAAAAGCTCCTTTTAATATATAGAATGGTTTACTTGAGTCATGAAGATCATCACCAATATATTCTGGAATTATGTGGACAAATTTCACCACCATTGTAGAGAAATCTAGAGCATGCAACTTGCATTAAACAAATACAAAGCACCGCCAATTGGAAATTTCAAGGAAACAACACCACCGCCATTTGCCACCTATAAATACCCCACTGCCCCTTTTGCATTTGTGTGCAAGAAATTGAGTGAAAATTGAGTGGTAGGCGTCTGGAAATTGAGAGAACAGTGAGGAGTACAACAAATCAGTACAATTGGGACGACTCTAATTGCAGCGACCAAGGAGTCGCCCCAAAACGTATGGTATACTGCAGCGACAGATCTTGTCGCCTCCAAATGTGAATTGCTCTAGAGTGACGCCTTCTTAGTCGTCACAGTAAGGAAACCATCGCCCCAAAGTTGAGGCTATTTTTGTCAATTTCTATTAGGTATAAATTCCGTGGGCGAGCCCATTGGCAACCTATCTCCCCATTTCATTCCTTTCTGAATTGATCGCTTTCTCAATCGCCCTGTAGAAGAAAGCCCTAGTTTCTCTCTTCTCAATCAACAAACAGTGACGACCGGGGCTCGTTAGTTCATCCTTCCGTCAGGCAGTACTACGGGTGGCATCAGGTAGGTAGAATCTTCAATCTCTACACTTAATTTCTGACCGTAGGGAGGGTT
>CAVNYN010280855.1:0-15135 GCA_963692815.1 Nyctanthes arbor-tristis | reverse complement strand
ACAAGTCAGAAGTATTTTTAATGTGTTGTGCGTGTATTGACTAGTATTTAGAGATGAACACCTCCAATTAAACACTTAAAAGCTATAATTAACTCATAACGATTTGAATATTATTGAATGAATAATGTCATTAAATTAAAATTTGCACTTTTAAATTATACTTACAAATTATAAATATTTCTTAATGTGTTATGATTGGTATTGATTAGTATTTAGAGATGAACACCTCTAATCAAACACCTAAAATAGATAATTAACTCATAACGATTTCGTAATCGTTATTATGATTTGAAAATTATTGAGTGAATAGCGTCGTTAAATTAAAAGTTGAACATCTAAGTGATACTAATTAATTATAAACATTTCATAATGTGTTGTGAGTGCATTAAGAAAAATATAAAAACAGAAGTGTGCAGTGAGTAGATGACAAAATCACATACCTTTGGAAGCAAAGCAATATAAGATGAAAACAAAAAGCAAAATTTGAAAGTTGAAGATTTTTACAAAGAGGAAAACCAAAGCTTAACCTAAAATCACGAGATAAGAACAAAGGATACTGGTGGAACATTCTAGCCGGCCACAAAACATTGTTTATTCCAATATTTACAGATGAGAAATCCGTTTTTCTGTGGTCCAATTTCAGCAAAGGGAAAAAACACATTTTTGGCACTATTTATCAAACAGTAACTTGGGGCTTTTAACTTTTTATATAGTAGTGATTAATTAATTAATTAATTAAATTAATAGAAGATCTTCTAACTCTGATGATCAATCAACTTCGTGAAGCATTCATTTGGTGCAAAACAAGATGCTTAACAATTACTATCTCCGTCCCACAACGATAGTCCGATAGGTGATTTTACGTAGATTAAGAAACAATAATTAATATAGTTGAAATATTAAATTTTACTTTAGTTTTCCATATATACCCTTATGTCTCATTAATTATTTAAAAGACTTTCAATGTATAAGTAGTTAAATAACAATAATTATTTAGGGGCACATATGAAAGTGAAACATTAAATACATGTTCAATATGGTAACTGGACTATCTTTTTAGGATGGTCAAAAAAAGAATACTAGACTATCTTTGTGAGACAGATGTAGTATTTACTTTTAAATTTATTGCCTTTGTAAAATAATATCATATATAAGTTGATTCCGCGCTTACACTATTGCCTTCACTGTTTGTACAGACGTTTTCTTTTAACTACACGCGAGCATAATAATATGCATATGTTGCATACATCCAAACTACAAGCACACCATACTTGAAGTCTGGATATGTTCCACGTATGCACATAGACATAATAACATACCCGTGTGCAGGTAAAATAAAATTCCTAGTGCGTATATATCCATTAATTTTAAACTTTTAAGCTGTACATTATTATTTTAATGTTTTTATTAAAAAAAGAAGGAGTACCATGAGTCCTTGACGTTTGGACTGTTGTACAATGAGGTCTCCAACATTTATTTTTGTTGATGTACCAAGCTTTTTCAAATTTTAGCAATGGGTCATTTCCTACGTAAAATTGTGTCAATTTCAAATATAAGATTAAGGATGATAGCACAAATAGTAAAGAGACCCCTTATTAAGGCCTTATACTCTCCTTGAAATTTCCCCAATTGTATAAAGAAAAAACTTTAAAAAAAAGGCACACGCTAAACCGACATAATATTGGAAAATCATGTACATCACGCAATTGGTGTCAATATTTATTTTTATGTTAAATAAATAACGACATCTACCTCAATTGGCAATTGGCAAAGCAACACCATTCATATACACCAAAAAAAAAAAAAATCTACAAGGAGTGAAGAAGGCTAATTAAGAATCCATATGTGTTCAAAAACCCCAATTTAACAATAAGTTGAGTTCCATGGATCCATACGTTAGTTCTTAATTTTATTAATTAATAAGATGAAATATGATACTCTTAAAGTATCAAAATTTTGTTGGTCTATATATGCATATATAGTAATAATTCAGTTACTAGGAAAAAGTATCACTAAGCTTCCAGATCTTAGACCTTCTTACATCGAGTCCTGAACCTTTGTATCCAGGCCAATGATGTCCTAAACATTTCAAATATTGACGTATAAGGTCAATTTTTTAAAAGTAATGCTATTTATCTATACTGGAGATCGGTCTCTAATCTAGTTAGTAACACTACGTTGGGGGATGGGTGGAGATGTATAAATAAATGGGGTATTAATTTATTCGAAAGTCAATAAGAAAATGATAAATAGACTGGAGATCGGTCTCCAGTCTAGATAAATAGCATTATTTATTTTTTAATAAAAAATATTTCTATGTCCCTTAAAATATGAACCGGACGACACTTGTATTTAAGGGTAAAACACTCTATATACAATAGTCCAATTAATTAAAGGACAATGTTTACATTTACATAAAGGGTTTGAAATTACAATTTTAACATCCATATTGTGAATTAAAAAGAAAAAAGAAATAAAAGAGTATAATTTTACTCCCTATCTTTGTGTTATATATATAAAACACGTGTAGTATTGTCCTTAATTAAGTTAAAGCTGAGACCGTAAAGGAAAAAAAAAAGTCTTTCACAAATTTCTCAATTCTATAAATAAAATCTTAAGTTTGTTATAAAAAAGACACAATAAATAGCTCGCTTTGATAATTAACACATTCAGTCATTCACAGGAATTTACGGAAAAACAATATTCCAGTGCAAATTTCTTGTAATATTTATGAATAGTCTCATTCACCGTGGTACTAACACTTGACACTTCTCGAGTATCATTTGTACTTGATTAAGACGAAAACTATAGAAAACTTTACGCAAAATAATAGATGTAGTGATTTTTAACTTTATTAATATTTAAAATTGACCAGAGTGTCTTATCAGTAGGCCACTTTGGCCACTAAACATTTTCAAAGTGTTTGGTAACTATCTAGATTATAATCTAGATTATAATTTGTTAAATTACATCATTTTATTTGTTGCCTTTCGTAAAAAGTAAAAGATTGCGGCTTGATTTTTATTTTTGACTTTTTAAAAAAAATGAAACCAATAAAATGATGTCGTGTGACAGATTATAATCCAAATTATAATTCAGGTGAGTTGCCAAGGGAATATAGGCTATAGTATGGGGGTATGTATGGTTTGAATCTAGAACTTATCGTTCGAAATATGAGTATTTAACAATTACGGCACATTTTGAACTCCACTTTAGCCACTAACCTAGGAGAAAAATATCAGGTACTCTAAGAGAACCTTAATAGTGTGCTCCAAACTAATCAATAACCAATACATAGATTTTAAAGATCCCAAAAATGGGGTCCATGTGAGATACTCATTGGCCTAGAGTACACTAATAGAATATGGTACTCCTGGAGTACATGAATTTTTTTAAGTAGTCTTGAATACCTGATTTTTCCCCTAAACAAGATGTAAGTCCGCTCAATGTTAAAAATTTAATTAGATAAATAAAATATATATATTATTAATCCAGTGGATGCCAAATTTCTTATATATATATATATATGTGTGTGTGTGTGTGTGTGTGTATTTTATAGAAAACAGCTGACATGGAAATTTCCTCAGCTTATTAGAAGAATGAAAATGTACTTGTAACTTTAATTTTAAATGCTACTATATTATATATATATATATACACACACACACATTCATACAAATAATGGTAATGGTAGCCAGTAGCCAGAAAGGCTGATAATCATGTGGAACCACACTAGATTGCACAAGACAATTCATCTCTTAGCTTTTATATTTTGTCTACTATAGAGGCATCATCACATGGACCAACCTGTAGAAAAACAATGCCTTAAGGCTTATACATAATTCAAGCATCCAATCATACAGCTACATATGTACAGAGTACTTCAATAATTGATACAAACTCCAACCCCTTATGGTCTTTGAAAGGGTATATTTGGTGGTCGAGGACCGTACGTTTTGAATTGAGTGATCAGTTCGATTGTCAAACTTCAATATCACTTTTAATTTCTCTACTCTGTCATATTCTGTTAGTTGTCGTCTCATCTTGTTGTTGATCGGTATTTTGCACAGGACAATGGCATGGCACAATATGATAGTTAACTAAATCGAGGTTCGGTGATCCAATTGCGATTTCGTTCTGAAAGTTCAATGACCATGTATGAAATTTTGTTCTTGATAAGGTAATATATATGATGTTTTTGTATGTAAGTCTTTAATTATATATATATATATATATGTTGATGTAGACCTTGATCATGTAATCAAAGGCCACCCAGTGTCTTTCATCCACAAGATTAATATATGTATTCATAGCATAACCTAATAATCTATGAAAATAAAACATGAGTAGGTGAGAGTAAAGTATTTGTAAATTAAAGTTCAAAAGGTATACTATTTGAACTTGCTTAGATTCCTCCACTCATGTTGTGGGCTCTACTCCGTTCATAATTTAGTGTATGCATAATATTTGTAAGTGTGGACGGTAGAATTATATAATAGTTGATTCTAATTATCTTGAGTGGATAGATAAGTGTATTGAATTCTCTTCAATCGACTAGTAGTTAAGTTTTCTTGGCACTGATGATGAAAATAACTGACGATGACTCGTTCATTTTAGACGAAAAATGACGAGAACAAAACATTTTTTGAAAATCCAAAATCCCCAGAAGATTTCAATAATAGCAACATTAGCCTAATTTTTAACAACACTTTGTTGACTTTAATCTTCACTAGTGTCAGTATGGTAAGCAAAAGTTACTAATATAGTCAGTAATTCAAATTATTGTAATGACTCTTTTGAGAAAAATGATACTACATTGTGGCTAATGTCACATGAGGCAGGCCCTCCTAGAAAACGGAAAATATTCATGAATTCGAACCGACAAGACATGATAAATCATTAAAAGCCAAAATCTAGTTGGACTGATTATAGTTATGAGTGACATTTTTGTGTATTCCAATCCCAATTGTTCACCATAGGAAAATGCGTCTTGACTCATCTCTTTTCACTACACATTAGCTCCATTGGTTTCTCGTATGTTATAAATATAGGTATATGCTTTTCGGGTTCTCGAAACCAATCTCCGGTCTGCTGATAACATTCTCGATCGAGAGACAATTCTTAGACGTATTCAAGTTTGGTACATTGGATCAATGTAAACTCTTGTATTGTGTTGTGAGTAAAAAGGGGGTGGCCTCAGGATGGGAAAGCGGAGCATCGAGAGGGTGTTGGACTGTTTATGTTTTTCTTCTAGTTTCGGTTCTGGTTGCGGTTCTTGTCTCGCCGTTAGTACTAACTACCGGGACGGAGAGGACGAAGAATTTGCGAAAAGGCCACTAATAGCAAAAACTGATGAAGGATCTGCTCCCTTGATGAGACTCAAAGACATCATAGCTGGAACCCCACCTACTTTGGCATTCCAACTTAAGCCTAAGGTATATTATAGCTAATAAGTGGAGTAGATCAAACTTTTTCGAGCTTATTTATAATTTTCTTACTATGTTTAAACTTGTTTCTTGATCTCATGTATGTAGATGGTGGTTCTGAGAGTATCCATGCATTGTCATGGTTGTGCCAGAAAAATCAAAAAACATATAGCAAAAATGGAAGGTACGTACAAAATGTACAAGATATATTGTCGTTTTCAGGATAGACTTCTCATTCTACTTCTGTCTGCTTATAGACATGGTAGTGCTTTTTGCGGATCGACTTTCTGAAAACTATTCTATTCTAATTGGGTAAATATAGGTTTCTGGCTTCTTCGATGAAAAAAATTCTCGTACTCTAAGAGTATATCTAAGATAGGTTATTCCAAACGAAACAAGAATTTATATGTGGGTTCAAGGGCCTTATTTTAACAATAAATTGAGCCCCTCATATCTATATGCCGGTTCTTGATTTGTCAAACATGATAAAGTATGATACCCAGAAAAAATTTCTTTTTTTTTTTTTTGGCTTTTCAAGATTCATGCTTATAAACAGACTCTACTTATTCTAGAAGTTAAATAAATTGTCATGGTCACTATAGATTAAGTAGAAGCTGATAAAAAAATTTTAATGTATCCAAACAGGAGTGAGTTCATATCAAGTAGACCTGGAAACCAAGATGGTTGTGGTTACTGGGGACATTGTTCCTTTTCAAGTATTGGAGAGTATTTCCAGAGTCAAGGCTGCTGAGCTTTGGAGCACGCCAGCTTCATCCCCCTTGCCATTGTAATTACCCATTTGAATTCTAGAATGTTTGTCACGTAAGTTTATAAGCACACACTTTGGACGCTCTCTTTTTACAAGCGGATAATTTTAAGAATGGCTTTTATTTAAAGGGGTATCGAGGGAAAAATCCAAGTACAACAGTTTAGATCGATTATGGTACATGTAATGACAATTCTCTGTTTTTTCCTTGAGTATTAACTACATAATTATGATGAAACATCTTACATAGTTACATATCAGTTAAGATTATGGTACATGATATGATGCTCCATTTATCTTCTTCTAACAAGCGAAAAACATTGACCCAACCATTTTGGACATTCTTAGCAGACATTCCCTCCAAGGAAACTGACTATGAAGTTCTTCAATTGTAGCGCCATGCGTGACTATGACCACCCGTTGGCCTCTGTGTTTCCTCGTGATTCTTTCTAACGCTGACATACAACTTTCTCCACCACCTGGAATTTCTTGCTCCTGATCTTCCACATCTAGGCTCTAGCTGCCTCTGAATTTTACGTTCAGCATTCCATTTGATCTCACCATGACGGATTACAACAAGCTCGGTATAATCAGGTGCAACAGGGAATTCAACTCCTTTGATTGGACCTACAAATCTAAACCATTTAACTCGTAAATATAAAATACTGATTATGGGGAGTCGTTAGTTTAATCAAGGATTGGAATAAATTATCATATTTTGTTTCATTCTATAGCTTTTTACTCGTTTAAAGCAAGTGGTGTTAGGTGATTCCAGCAGGATTAGGTGAAGCATCTAAAAGTAAACATAGGAAGATGTTTTACTTGACAGATAGACCATTCCGGCTATGAAAACAGATTGGGCTCTGAACTCTGTTTTTATAGAAAATTCACATACGGGTGTTGCCATTCGTTTTTTCTTCTATTTCAGGTGGCCGTTGCCTGTTGATAACAGAGTGGGACGCCGGAGGGATTGCAGGGGAAGAGGAGTTAGTCTTTTCTTCAATTGGTCTTAGAAAAATTATTACTAGGAAACTGCTAAGCAGCCACCTTAATTTTTTATTTATTCTTTCTATATTTTTTAAAATATCTCATCTTTTATTTAAAGAGACCGGATAATTGAGTAAAGAGTAAGTTCTCTATCCCTGTTTTGTTTCCAACATGTGCTCTAAAAAGTTCGCATATATTTCGTTTAAGTGACGTTTATACTTGAAGTTTGGAGTTGACGCTTTACTTCTTCACGTCTTGCTCTTTATCATGCATTATTGCACTTAAGAATGCCTGAGTTCAACGTTTGATTTCGACACTTTTCCACACATTACGCTTTTTAAAATATTATTCTCAAGAAGTTGAATTTATTATTTCCAGTCGTTCTACTTTTCTTTCTATTTTTCAACCCTCATCGAGAGAGAAGCTGCCAAAATGAAAATTTTATAATATTTTGACATTTTTTAGATTCCTCAAAATTGATTTAACCTAAAGTGCATCATTGAACATCTCTAACAATTTCAACATTTCATTCATTGAACATACGTGGTTCTTAATTTCCATCTTTTTTAAGAATTCTTCAAGTGCATTGTTTTAATAAAAGCCTTTGAGATCTCCCCGTCCCTTTGTTTTAGTAAAAACTAAATCTTGGATTCATATTTGTTGATAAAACTAAAATAAACAAATAAAATATATACAATGAATTAGAGGAAAAAAATATGATGGATAAATCTTGGTACTCACAATTTTACTATAATTAGTTCGCCTAACCTTCCAACCACAGGGTTTTTGGGTTGTTGGGGGGGGGGGGTGTAGAACTAATCTATGCTAATGGTCGGATTTCATTTCATAATACTTAACTGATTCTCTTGAATTCAAATAATTCTATCTAATTAGGCCAATTCATTAGATTTCTAAACGAATTTGTTATCAGCCCAATTAGTGGCTGTCTTCGAAATTCAATCCATGGTGAATGTACAAATTATAAGAGTATATCTTACAAATTATAAGAGTATATCTCTATCTCTTGATCAAATTTATGATTCCTATTGCTTAAGCTACTTAAGTTCTTATCTCTTAAATTCAATAAAAGTCCCTAACTCGTTCATCAATTCATTTAAAAAAAAAAAATACAATAAAGAACACTAATTAGAATTTTTATAAAAATTAATTCCATAAAGTCAATCATTAAAAAAAAAAAAAAACTAGGATTCCGTTTAAGTTACACCGTTTGTCTTAACTTTAAAATGAAGTTGCTCACGTGCTTGCTAAGTATTCATTGCTTTCTTCTAATCAATTTGAATGGTTGTACTTTCCGCCTTATTTTATTTCTGATGTACTCCCGGCTGATTTATTGAATGAATAAGTTTCCTCTCTTAAAAAAAATTTAAAAAAAAAAAAAGAAAAAGAAAAATCAATTGCGCATCATAATTGAAAAACACAAATAAAGATTTAAGCACTTAACCATGGAAATTTACTAATGAACGTGGGACTTCTTTTGTTAGATGCTTGACACATAAGTGATTAAGCTCTATTTTTTTATAGGGGTAGGCAATGGGTTGGGTTGGGTTGATTTTAGGTCAAAATCAACCCAACTCACTTTTATTTGGTTTCATGTTTTTTGTAACCAACCGAACCCACTTGGTAGATAGAACCAACCCAATCCAAACCGCTTCGAATAGGTTTGGGGCGGTTTAGGTAGGGCTTTCTCTCCTTTTTTCCCCTTTTTCATTTTCCTTTTTTTTTTGTTTTACTTTTATATGCCCGCCCTGCTCTCCTCTCTACATGCAATTTTCCTTTTTTTTTAATCGCCTCTCTCTACATTCATTTTTCTTTCATTTTTCCTTTTTTTTTTCTTTTTTCTTTTTCTTTTTTTTCTTTTTCTTTTTTTTCTTACCATCTCTCCAAGGCCTAATAGGTTGTCCGATTCCAACATGCTGGCTGTACTTTGGATAAGTAAAGCATATATACATATATATATATATATATATGTTACCATCATATGGCAAAAATTATTTAAAATAGGAAAATAGGACATATACATATATATATATATATATATATAGAAAGCGTGATGTGCATATGAAATTACATTTATCATTTTCCGGAGTTGTTTAATTTTTAAATGGATGAATGATCATAAGGTATGGATAGTATGCAAACTACAATGGCAATTATAAGGATTTGAGAAAGTCCAAAGGCAATCGCAAAAGATTTGATAAATTTCAATGGTGAATAGGATTTTTCGAGCAAATGGTACCTAACATGTTATGTGTCCATGGTATTTATTTATTGATTTAAACCTCCCCAACCTATGTATGTTTAATTGAGCAATGCATTTATCAACCAAAAAAAAAAACTAAATCACTAGATGCAGAACCCATTTATTCATCAGGCTTTTGCAAATTAAAAAAAAAAAATTCTCACTTGCAATTAAGTCAGTTCTTTATTTCCTATTTCTCTGATTTTTCTTTCTACAAGTGTGTTAACAAACACAAAAAATGCTTCTTGTTATAATCAACTCATAATTTACATTTAACATGATCTAATTTTAAGTAATAAAATAAAAAAAAAGTTTAGTACCACAATTTTCCTGAACGGATGAACTCGAAAGTAATAAATGTCTTGGGCACCGCCTCCCCACGCGAACGGGATAAACTCAAAATTGCTCCATTTGAAATCAGGCACGCCATCTCTATGGAATCGGGCGGGTTTGAACTCTTCGGTATCTGCCCGGGCGTTTGAGACTCACACGATTTGGATTGGGTAGAATTCTCAGTGATGGGGCCATACGTAGGTGCATATATTGTCTAAGATAGAAAATTGGTTGAATTGGTTTCATATTGGTTTAATTAACCCAACTCAACCCAAATTAATAATTGATTAAACCCATTACATTAAGAAACCAAATCAACCCAACCCATAATGATTTGGGTTTGTGGTTGGGTTGGTTTTTAGAAAAAAATGCACACTCCTAATTTTTGGAGCTTGATCAAGTCTCGTAGAAGGATTGCTTAATCATGTATCAAATTTTGGAAGAAAATGAAGAAATTATTTTACACCAAACTTCTCCATCTTAAATCTCAGGCCCGGTAGGATTTTGATTATTTGAAAATTAATTTTGTAAAAAGTGATTTTGTAGGAAAATATATGGTTAAAAAGTAAAGAAAAACTACGAATTTATGTCCACTGTTATTTTAATAAGTGAATGTATTATTGAAAATGAATTTGAATGAAAATTGATTTTAGAAAAATCAATTAGTACAAAAATCGGCACAAAAATTGTGCCCCGATAAAATATCAAATTAGGTCAAAGTTAAATAAGGAATGAAAATTCGAATTTGTGCTGCGAGAACTATTCACCTTCACAGTGTAAATCTTAGCAAGTGCTCGAAGAGAGAGAGAGAGAGAGAGAGAGAGAGAGAGAGCGAGAGCGAGAGGGGAGGGGGGGGGGGGTAAGCTGCAGGATTTTATTTTCAACCTCGTGCAAGTCACTTCTTCAACTTTTCAATTTGCTTTTCGCGAATTTACACTCTAAGTCCTCGACTTTCAGTTGAGCATGATTCCAATCCTTCATCTTATGTTTTCTTGCAAATTAATTTTTTGAACTTCTAAACTTAACAAATCTTATCCTTTATCCTTTTCTTTCTTCGTCAATCAATCTTTTAACTCCGAATTGAAATCTACAAAGAATAAATTTAAAACAAAAATAAATAGAAAAACACTTAATAAAACTAAAAATTTACATATTTGGTAAATCAAGATAAATGCATAAATAACAATCATCACGAGCTGGTAGTTTCTTCTAGCATCGACGTACAGTTGATGTCGACACGAGTCTGCAACTCATCCCCACAAAGAGAGACCGCAGTTATTTGTTTTTATTGATTATTTCTAAAGTGAGTCCAGTCATATTCTTCATCGTGCTCTCTTACGTCAGAGACGATGACTTCAAGCTCTTCATTTCCCATTTCCCATTGTTCTTCCTTGATTTTCCAAGCATGTTGCGAGGTGGATGGGGAGCACCACTCTACCCTAAGCGTATGTAACGTTGGAATATCACCTAAACTGGATGGGATCACCTTCAAATAGCATCTTCTGAATACCAGTTGTTGAAGTATGGGGAAATGATCACCCGAGGTATTCCACTGGAGAATCTCCACAGAATTCAGTTCCAAGAATTTGAGTTTTTGGAACTCACCTTCATTTGTTTCCCACTGTCGTTTCCGAAATTCAAGATCTTTTAATATGAGAATCTCAAGGTTCTGCAATCCCCCAATGGCACTTATCTGTTTTGAAGAAAAAACGGATCCCCTTAGAGTCAATTTTTTGAGATTCAAGGGCAAACTGATCCAACTGTGACCTAAATTTCTCTCCATGGGACGGCATAAACATAAACTGAGTGATTTGAGCTGACTAAGAAAATCTAAAGAAAGAGGGAGTAAGAAGGCTTCAACTTGGCATCTTAGTCTGCAAAGATTGGGTAAACGTCGCAAAATTTCCATATCCTTCTCATCACGAATATAAACAACAGATATTTCTTGTAGGTTCTTCATTTGGAAGCTCTCGTCATTAGTCGCTCGGCAACAGATAGACTTACCAAAGAATCCACGACGCCTGAGATGCAGCTTTCTCAAATTGACCATATTATGAAAGATGTCAAGTATTTCTATGTTTCTGAAACAATTCAAAGTAAGAAATTCAAGTTTGTGAAGGATTTCTACTGATGGCGGCGGCTGTAGACATGGACGTGGAACTTCCAAGTACCTCAAGTGAACAGATAGTTCGATTCCTTCGATGTTTTGATGGTGATCTAATGAAGCAGTCCTGGTATGGCCTCTAACACAAAGGAGATGTTTATTGGATCTTGAGAAAGAATGGCATGATGATTACGAATCATATCATCACGTGATCATGTCAAATCGTGATTGTCCAGTGGAATATCGTTGGTGTGTCATCAAAAATGGCCAAATTATCAGAACGTAGAAATACTAGAAAAAGGAACGAGAAAGGAAGAGTGACAGAGACTATTACCTTTGGCTTTCCTTGAGAAAATTTTGTTCTTTGGCTATCCTCAAGCACATCCCATGCAGTAGATCATGAATGCTACAAGTTTTGACTCCACCATCAGATCTTCGTTCACCCACTAGTATGAGACTTCGATCAATTAGAGCCATAAGATATTCCTCTGCCACATCAAATTGACACTTGTTTACTTCTCTCTTTATAAATCCTTCGGCAACCCATAGTGAAATCAGCTTTCGTACCGGGATTTGGCTGTCTTCCGGGAATATAGCCAAGTAAAGAAAACATGGTTTCAAATGCATTGGTAAATGCTTATAGCTAAGCTCAAGTATGTTGATGCGACTTTCTGAGTCTTCAGTTATTATTGAGCTTAAACTTGATGCAACAGTGTGCCACAAGGGTGGTTTCTTCTCCATATTTGCAAGAATTGCAGCTACTGTGACAACTGCAAGAGGCAGCCCCCGGCAATTTTTAGCAATCTGCTTGCCAATGTTTGTCAATTCTGGAGGGCAAGATTCTTCTTTCTTGAATACACCCTGCTGAAATAAATCCCAACATTCAGCATGGGATAGGAAAGGAAGTTCATTGATGATACCATTGGGAGAAGCTTGCACAGCGACATCTTTGTGCCGAGTTGTGAACAAAATTCTGCTTGCATTGCTATCATTTGGGAAACATATTTTCAGATCATCCCACGATTCTCTGTCCCATATGTCATCAAAGATAATGAGGTATCTCCTTCCCTTCAAGCTTTTGTAAAGATATTCAACCAACTCTTCATCCTCCATTTCCTCGGTATCTTCTCTACCAAATTTTATTGACATCAAAACTTGTAGCAATACGTTCCTCCTCTGGTATGCTTGAGAAACAACACACCAAGCCCTCTTGTCAAAACGATAGACAACTGAGGGATCATTGTACAATTGCTTAGCTAGAGTCGTCTTACCAAGTCCTGGCATGCCAAAGATGGTAATAATTTGTAGGTGAGATGGCCCTGCAACCAGTTGCTCTGCCGATCTCTGCCTCATTCTTGAACCCCACAAATGTGTCTTCTGCAATGGGCGGTGAAGATGCTTGTTCATAACTGTACATGGGTGCATCTGGTGTTCTAACATCTATATTGTTCTTCTTGCGTTCATTGGCAGCGGTCCTAGTGAGCTTAATCTTTTCCATCACTAAATCAAGCCTGAGGTCGAGGTACCAATTTGGTGGAAAAGAGTTGACTACATATTCAACTTCATACGCTATGTCTGCACCACGCATCACAAGGTTATCAACTTGTGCTTGTGGCTGAGATGCTATATCCAAGAGACAGGACCTCAACAACGTTAGCTCCTCCGAGAGTTCTACAATTTGCTGAGTCACAGTATCATTAATATCAGCTTTGCGATTCAATATTATGTCCTTAAGATCATCAAGGAAGGAATCAACCATGAAGAGAGAAGCCACACGAGTCTTTGGAATCAGATAACTTGGCAGCTTCGAGACTCTGATGCAGTGTTCCTTTATCTTTGCTTTCAAAAACTCAATTTTCAATAACAAATCCGGAAGACCCAGATCCAGTGGATCATCCCAGGTGAAAAAGAAACTATATATAAATCTTCCTACCTCATCGACCACGCCTTCAATGTAGGTCAATGTATTCCCTGTTTCATCCACATCGGCGGGCTGCCATATTGGTGTGTCCTCAAGAAAGATGACAAGGCAGTCGACCTCCTTCCAAAGAACTTGGATGGAACTCCTGACGGAAATAATGAAATCTATCTCAAGACTCAATATTTCTTCTAAAATCCTTAGGGTAAACTTGATAAAACCCAAAAGCCGATTAGGCTGAGCAGCAGTAGTAGTATAGTGGGAAGTTTGTTGCTTTGGGACCGTGAAAAATACTCTAATCCCTTGCATAAATGCCTCAAAATATGTCAAAAATTTACTGAAATCTTCTCGACTTGTGGAAGCACAATTATGAGCTGCAAAATGAAGCCTTCTAAGTAAATTCATTACCTGGTCTTGTTTGGTGCAAAGACTTTCTATGCGACTGGCTGCAATAGGAAAGATTCTCACATGGCAAAGAAACTTTTCATGATATTTGTTCCCTGAATTTCTGTGTTTAGAAATCACAAAGCTCTTGAATTTTGGATCTTTCAGAAATTGATGGATAAACCGAACGCTTGTAGACATTTTTTTCTGTCCGTTGCCTATATTGATAACAGAGAGGGAGAGGGAGGAATTGCAGTTTTGCTGGGGAAGAAAACGAGTCAATATGAAACTAATTGGTCTTAAATTTCTTTACAGTACTTTGATAACCATTTTATATATGCGTCGGTGTAATTGCAATTTTGCTGGCGAAGAAGACGAGTCAATATGAAACTAATTGGTCTTAAATTTCTTTACAGTCACTTTGTTTGATAACCATTTTATATATGTGTCGGTATAATTAAAATGATGTAAAAGTTCACACAACATCAAAATATGTAGTTAAACAGAGTGTTATCACGAGTTTAAATTTAAAATTTAAATTGATCGATAAATGAAATTGTTTTTTAAATATTAGCCATACAGTGTAAATATCACCTTTTTTAAGTTGACTGCAGACTAAAAATGATCTCATTTCACCCGTCTGGGGGCTATCCCGCCAGACAGGTGACATGAAGGGCTGCCTAGTGACAGCCCCCATGTAGGTGGCCAGCCACCCATCTAGAAGGAGATCACAACTCGACTGTGGACCCTTTTCTCTCCGCAGCCCACAATGATAATGACATTTTGACATCCTTTTAAATTCCTCAAATTTTATTTAGCCAAAAGCAATTTTTCTATGAAAAGAACGGTTCTCTCACACATAGAGAGAACCGTCTCATGTGGCACCTACATGACAAGAAAAATTGGTCTTACTTGTTTCATCTCATGCACACAAAATGACGGGGCTGGCTTCCGATC
>CAVNYN010280854.1:0-30435 GCA_963692815.1 Nyctanthes arbor-tristis | reverse complement strand
CATCTCTGATGTGATCACCTATCTAATATCATCCAGTGACATGATCCGACTCAGTCCTCACCTAGTCTCATCAGGTTATCCATAAACTATCCTCACGGTGGCATATACACCATACCCCCTCACTCGACCCAGATGCTTCTTTTCGCCAAGTACCACCGTTAAGATATCCAGGTGTCTTTTTAGGATAAACGTCCCTTGGCTGGCATTTTCTTTTTTTTTTTTTTTGCTGTTTGACAAAATGAAAAATAAATATAAGTATTTAAATTAATATTAAGTAACTAAAATTATGAAAAATTTAAGATTTACATTTGCAATTTTCTCATAAATCCCCTGGTTTAATAAGTGCGATTGGGCATCTTCTTCATCCTCGTTCAAACCCAATCTAAATTGCAATCCTCAGTCCAAAAGGTTAAGCTAACTAAGCCATGTGGGGAGGAGGAAGAGAGGGGGTCTGCAACAAACCACTCTGGCCTTATCCCAACATAACTAGCAGAGCCTAGAAAGTAATGAATGCTCATTATGTGCATGAGTTTGCTTCATCTTCTCACTTATCTCTTGAAATTCAATTCATTTACTGGTGCTAGTTTTCACCCAGTGTTAAGAGAATAATAAAAATTATGCTATGACCATGTCATAAACTCTAGAATGTCACAATCTTGTTGGAACTTCTCCCACTGTTCTAGCCTAATGAAATCATAAAGCTCACAAGGAGATTTATATTTCTTGTGCTTATTTTTGATGTAATTTGGCAACAATGAAGTCTCTCCATCTCACCGTAGCTACTCTCAATAGAGTCTTCTTCATCTTATCACTCTCGAAATTGACTTGCTTATACAAGACAATAATGTTACGCAACATTATAATAAAATAAACTATTTTATAGTATTAATTAACTAAGTATAAAGTAGAAACCCTGATGTCTTCCCAAATAAGGTCCTTAAGCTAGGCTCAACTGTATGCCAATCGATGTAGTTTACATGTATCTGAACTGCAATCCCCACCTAAGTACCGAATTGTTTACTAAATATCCCAATCGGCCGATTATGCTTGTTAAATTCGATCTTTCTTGTCGTATCATGTGTCTACTTCAATTTCTTTTAAGTGGTTGCACCTCTTCGCCGGCATCTTTTTGCTGCTAGCATGATGATCTGATGCACTTGATTATCAGCCATCAACAATGCTCACTACTTGCCTACCTGTATACAAGTAAAAATACAAGAAAGTTAGTGTTACCAAAATCACACCAGGATAGTAACAGTTCATAGTGTATGTAAACAATATTATGCAAAGCTACAAGTAAGATGACAAGTAATAGTCAATACAACATGTAGGTAACATAACAAAATAGCTTAAAAATTGGAAAGAGCACATACAAGATATTAGCAAGTCATTTATAACTCAAAATGTAAATGATCTTACACAAAGAACAGCCACAAGAAAAGGTCAATCCACAAGCCTTCCCATGACCTGAACACATGTAATTTTTGTCAAGGTTATCATCCCCTATAGGTAAAGGTTGTATACCAATAGGGAATATAGGGGATTTCCTCAAATTGATCATACTCTTCTTGATCAACCACATCATCAATGCTAGCTATATGTCTCTTTCTTTGAAGAACAACTGACCACTTATGCTTGATAGGATCAACAACATAGAATACTTGCTTTTTCTATGACACAAGTATGAAAGGGTCTCATATTAGTCTGGCCAACCAAAGTCCATTAGAGTGAAACCTGATTCGTCAACTCGAACATCACACCAGTTTTCAACCAATTTACAGCAAAAGACAGGAACCTTGAGAAGCTTGTAATCTTATTCCCAAATTTCTTCAATGATACCATAATACTACATTATGGCATCTACTGGCCTAGTGCTTGTGGCACTAAATTATTCTCTTAACGGTGCTACCAAAGTCACTATACTGTTTTCCATTGTGCTTTTATCATCCTAACTTTTTGTGTAAAATATGTACCCATTAATGTCATATCCTTCGTAAGAAGAACGTCCAACCATGATCGTACACAACTATTTTATTGTTTTAGTAATGGTGTTCAACGTTTAGGACAAATGGGGGATCACTCTATCTCTGAACTATGTTATAAATGACCGATTATGTTTATTGGTCAGCCACCTTTTACCTTTCGAAGGATTCTACCACCTTAACATGGACATGTGTTCGTTCAGATATGGGTGAACTTCAGTAAAGTGCTGCAAGATATGGATGTGTACTTTATCTCACATTTCAGCCCTGGACTCAATTGATTTAACTTTACCTTTACCCTGTGCTTTACCTCGTGTTACGATTTAGGAATACAAATGGCTTCCACACCATTTAGGTAATCAGTATAAAATTTAATAGCCTCTTTGTTGGCATAACCTTCAATTATACTCCCTTCTGGTAGAGATCGGTTTCTCACATATCTTTTCAAAATACCCATGTATCTCTCAAATAGATACATATACATCAAGAACACCGGACCACAAATCTTAATTTTTCTTACCAAGTGAATAATTAAAGCATTATAATGTCAAAAAATGATAATGAAAAATACATTTCAAACTGACAAGGATTGATAACAACATCAGCATGCAAATCATCCAATGCCTCTTGATCAACAACATTACTACAAATTGAGTTGAAGAAGAAGCAAATCTTACTTATGACATGTCTAATATGTTTGGCAATATGCCTCACATTGCAACTAGTAAGAGCCATTGCATTAAGACATGAAAATCATCAGATTCATACCAACCAATTTCAAGTCCTTCATCTACACAAGCCTCTTGATATTTGATAAATAGCTAGATGGAACCTTAAGAGCATTTAGACACTCACAAAAACTTATTTTCTCTTGTTTAGACAAGTCATAGTCAAGGAAGGATCTATGTGGAAGCCTAGGTATGCACGTGCATAACCAGCTTTTCCTAAAAATTAAAAAAAAAAGCCTCTGAAGCCATGGATGGTGATGTACAGGGAAGACGAGCAGTGAAGGGAAGGGAAGGGAAGGGAAGGGGAAAGTCATTCGACACAATTTACGAGGATTTTGTCTTGCTCTCTCAAATCAATTTTGACCCAGCTCTCTCCCTCCCTCCCTCTCTCTCTCTCTCTCTCTCTCTCTCTCTTCCTTCTAGCCCAACAATCCTCTTTCTTTGTTTTTTGCCTAATTTTCTTTCTTTTCTTTTTACACACACACACACATATATATATATGTATACATATATATATATATCTATATATTATTTTTTAATAATACTTAAATTTTCAAATACATCATTTTTTCAATTGCTTAAAGTTTATTAAACATTGCGAATGAGGCCTAGCCCATTTAGTTAGAGGGTAGGCTGAAGTACAAGGACTTAGACGATCCAATTTGATATCCCTATATGTGGTATTTTCTACATTGTATTGTAGTGTGTATTTCCACTATGTGTGGGCTTATATTATTAATTTTCTTAGCGCTTTGTTTCAATAGGATAAATATCTATACGCATTTGTACTGTTATGATACAAATTTGTAATTGTACTTTAAAAAAATGGTTTATTAAACATTACTTAGCATTTTTTTGAAGGGCAACAATTCTTTCCTTTTTTTTTTTAAGTACAATGTTGTTTAATACTTCTCAAATTATAAGAAGAAGTTATCAAACATATTGTTTATGTGATAAATTTTTTTGATAATAATTGTATTTATTTATCAAAAAATAAGACGTTATCAAATATATTGTATTTAGTTCTTTTTAAATTGAGTTGTGCTATTTGAACAAAAGTATATAAAAAAATTCTAGCAAAACTGGCACGTAACACAATCATTTTTTCAACACATCACGTCACTTTTATATCAACACTAATCACTTATGACACTTGTCAATTTTGTCACCTTTTTATCCTTTCTTTTGTCCAATTAGAATTATTCTTTTAAATTTGATAGAAATCAGAGTTCTGATCAGACGCGGCACTAGGCGTTTAACACCTGATCAAATTCAATAGACATTATGAAAAAATGTATATGTCAACATATAAAAATAACATTTACTCTGTCAATAAATCTGGAAAAAAGTGCTTTGGCAATAATATTCGGGAGTTGGGACGCGTGAGTTTCTTTTGTAAGTGTGCATACCCAGCCTTAAAAGGCTGCGTTCGTCCATGGTTATAGTATATGGGGGCAAATAGGCACATTTTCCTGACTCCTATAGTGCTAACTGGTCCCTATCCCTATTTTACCAAGTCCTTTCTAAATTTGATACCATCTTTTGTGTTTGCTGAATGTTCAATAATGTTTGACGTATCACACATTTTTCTCCATGTACATTTCATCAAGACAGTGTGGTACTTGCACATGCTGCTAGTATGGTAGATCTTAGAATATAGATATCTTTTTCTGTAGACTCTTCTGTGCAGGCTTAATTGTTTTACAGAACACAACATTAATATTTTTAACTTTTACATAGACCTCTACTCCTGTTAACAGTAAGTGGGTCACTCAAGCTTCAGTTTTCCCATTGAAAGACTTTTTCTTCAGTCGATAAGTGTGGTCAGGGGGAGAAAGGCCCAATGACTTACAAACATATTTTTCTTATAGTTATTCAACTAAAAATCAATCTTCTCATCCTCACAAACGGGGCATGCTTTAGCTTCTTTAGTAGTATAACCTGACAAGTTACTATATACTAAAAAGTCATTTATGATTTAATAGCATATCGTGTGAAATGCATCTGGCTATGTGCATTGGATACCTACATACCTTCTTTCCACAATAACCTTAAATCATCAATGAGTGGTGCAAAATACACTTTTATGTAATTTCCTAGCTGTTTAGGCCCCGAAATCAACCACCGTAACATGATATACTTCTGTTCCGTACACAATCAAGGGGGAAGATTGTAACATACCAAGAGAACTGGCTAAGTGCTACATTGACTACTCACATTACAACACGGATTCATTCCATCTGTATATATTCCAAGTTTAAGATTCCTATCTTCACCACTAAATTCAGGAAACATCCTATTTATGTTTCTCCACTGGAGAGAATCAGTCTACTGTCTGAGTTTTCCATCTTCTTTCCTCCCATCAGCAAGCCACCATATTTTCTTCGCATCCTTTGGATTCGTAAACAAGCGTTTGAATCTTGGTATTACGGATAGGTACCGTAGCATCTTCGTTGGAGGGCCGTAGCATCCTCACATTTATCATGGCCATCATTTCTCTTATACCACGATGCCCCGCACTTTGACACCCGTACAAGTCCTTGTACTTATATATGTACAAGACACAATTATTTAGACATACATATATCCTCTCAATCGCCATACTCAATGGCACAATAATTTCTTTACCTTATAGGTTGTGCTAGAAAGCTCGTTATCTTCTGGAAGCATATCTTTTAAAATTTTCAATAACCCAGTAAAACTCCTGCCGTTACTCCCACTCCTTGCTTTCAAGTTATACAATTTGAACACATTAGACAATTTTATGAATTTATTTCATCCATAAAACAAAAGCATCTCAAAATCAATGAACAAGCTGTCGAAAATGTGCGGCACGTCAATGAAATCATCTTGTATATATCACACATCATTTAATCTATTCCATCATTCTAGATATCATTATCTTCACTAGCCACATTAATCTTATCACTTTTGTTCACCATGTTCTCCTCCTAAGCACCGTCATGGTCATCAGTTCCCATCTTGGGAAGTAAAGTCTCACAATGACAAATCCACTGCGTATAATCTTCCTTACAATCGCAGCAGTGGCAGGCCATCAATTTTTCATATTTCCTTTTTCTATTATCCTCAGCAAATTTTATAAACTCTTCGACCCCATTCATATATTCTTGTACAGTATGTCTCATATACATTCAATTCTGATTCATATCTCACGACCTATATCAAGATATACAATACATGAGTTACTTCTATTTAGCGGGTAATTTTTCCTTACTTTTCGAAAGATTTTGCGATATTTGATTTCCTCAATTTATTTGACCATCAATACATGTTAATTACATATTCATTCTCATTACATACTTAACCAAAGAATGTTTCATTTTTTGATTATAGAAATTTATTTGTTCATTTATAATGGTTAATTACATATATCAATTTGCATCACAAATTTAATCAATGAATCTTTAAATTATTTGATTTGATTCAATTTATTTTTTCATCATGATACTTGTTAATTATATATCTATTTGCGTTGAAATTTAATCTAAGAATTTTTACATTAGTATTTGGTTTCCTTCAATTACTTGCTCATCACAATATGTTTTTACGCTCCTCTATTAACATCACAAACTTAATCAAAGAATTTTTAGATTATTTGATTTTCTTAATTTATTTAAACTTCAATACTTATTAATTACTTATCTATTCGCTTTAGAATTTTAGTTGGAGCAATAATATTAATCTCTGTATGAAATATATACTTAGTGTAGAAAACTTTCGAACAAAGTTGTGAGGCATTTCATCAAACATGTGGAGTGCAACATTGGTCCAACTATGGGAAAGTCACCTTGAGAGACCAGAATAGCATCCCATATGAAGCCATCTTTTTAATATCAACCTCTAAGATTATGCCATTATATTTGCAGCAAGATTGAGGGAATATCTTTAGCTTACACCCAATTTTTCCTTATGTTTTCATTCTATGTGTTTTGATTGATCCTCGAGCTATATATTCTTTTATTTCGTCTACATTTGCTAAAAATGCGAATAAGAAACCTGATCCTTTGGATAGTTATTTAGTAATGACTACTCCAGTTGGAGATTTACTTTTAGCTAGTATAGCATATCGAGAGTGTAGTACTAAAATAAATGGTCAAGAGCTAAAAGCTAATTTAGTTCCCCTTCCTATTTATGATTTTGAAATTATACTTGGCATGGATTTCTTAACTGCAACTCATGCCTCAGTTGAATGTTTTTGCAAAGAAGTAATATTCAGATGACTGGGAAAACCAGAAATTGTTTTTGTATGCCAATACAAGATTCTTCCTTCTCGTGTGATATTTACTATTACAGTGAGGATATTAGTCAAGAAGAGATGTAACACATATTTTGCTAGTGTAATTGACACAAGTACTAGTAAACTGAAACTTGAGGTTATTCTCATGGTACAAGAATTTCCAAATGTGTTCTCAGATTAGCAATCAGGCCTGCCTCCAGTCATGAGATTGAATTTACTATTGATGGAATCCCAGAAAAAACACCTATTGCACAGCAGCCACATAGGATCTCCATCAGAGTTAAAATAATTAAAAACCCAGCTTCAAAAGTTGATTGATAAAGACTTTATTAGGCCAAGCTCATCAACTTGGAGAGCACCAGTTTTATCTATAAGAGAGAAAGATGGCACTTTACAGTTGTGCATAGACTATAGATAGCTCGACAAGGTAACAATCTGAAATAAATATCCTTTACCATGTATTGATGAGCTGTTTGATCAACTTAGGGGAGCACCGGTATTTTTTAAAATTGATTTATGATCAGGTATCATCATCTTAAGATTAAAGAAGCAAATGTGCCCAAAACTGCTTTTAGAACTCAGTACGGCCACTATGAATTTTTGATTATGCCTTTTGGACTAACGAATGCTCCAACTGGGTTTATGGACATGATGAACAAGTTATTCCACCCTTATCTAGCTAAATTTCTGATCGTGTTTATCAATGATATTTTGGTGTATTCTCAGAATAAGGATGAATATGCAGAGTATCCTAAGGTTGTGCTACAGACCTTGCGTGATAAGAAGATGTATGCTAAATTTAACAAGAGTTCTGGCTTACTAAAATTATATTTTTGGGCCATGAGGTTTCAGCACAGGGCATTTATGTTGACCCTCAAAAAATAGAGCCAATTGTTAAATGGGAAAGACCTAGAAGTGTAGCGAAAGTAAGGAGTTTCCTTTGTTTAGTAGGGTATTACTATCCTTTTTTAGAAAGGTTTTCCAAGATTGCCTTACCTATGGCTAGTTTAACAAGAAAGAATGCTAAACTTTAGGGGGCTGAAAATTGTGAAAAAAGATTCTAAGAGCTAAAGCAAAGGTTAGTTTCGGCTCCTATACTGGCACTTCCAACCCCAGGGGAAGAATTTGTGATTTATAGCGATGCTTCACGACAAGGTCTCAGATGTGTTTTTATTCAAAATTGCAAGGTTATAGCATATGCTTCTCACCAATTAAAGAAACATGAATCAAATTATCCAACATATGATCTTGAACTAGCAGAAATTGTATTTGCGTTGAAAATTTGAAAGCACTATTTGAATGGTGAAAATGTGAGATTTTTACCGATCATAAAAGTTTAAGGTATATCTTTGATCAAAAAGAATTAAATTTGAGGCAAAGAAGATGGCTAGAGGTGATAAAAGATTATGATTGCATGATTAATTGCATCCTCGAAATGCTAATGCAGTAGCAGATGCTTTTTGCAGGACGATTTCTAGTACGGTAGCCCAATCTAATGCAGTTTGTGTTGCTTTTTTTTGTTAAGTAGCAAACCTCAATATTTGTGACCAATTAATGAGCTTTATTGACTAGATTTTAGGTTAGGTGTACTCTAATTGATAAAGTAAAGGAAGTTCAAACTCAAGATTCACTCCTAAACAAATTAAAGGAAGAAGTTATGGAGGGCGTAAGTACAGATTTTTGTATCAGAGATGACATGACACTCGCCACGGGAACTAGATTATGTGTTCTTGACAATTCATATTTGAAAAAGGAAATTTTAAAAGAGGCACATAGCTCAGCTTATGCCATGCATCTTGGTAGCACTAAGATGTATCATACTTTGAAAGAACATTATTGCTGGTCAGGAATGAAGAAAGAAATAGCTGAGTTTGCACCTAGATGCCTCTTTTGCCAACAAGTGAAGCCAGTTTGTTAAAAAACAACTGGACTCCTATATGATTTACCAATACCTGAGTGGAAATGGGAACATATTACCATGGATTTTCTTTTTGGACTTCTTCACACTTAGAGTGGCCATGATGGGATTTGGGTTATTGCAGATAGATTTACAAAAACTGCCAGATTTTGGCATATGAAAGCTATCGATACTTTAGATAAATTGGCAAAGCTATTTATTGATAAAATAATAAGTTTATATGGAGTTCCAATGACTATCTCAGATAGAGATCCTCGTTTTACTTCTAGATTTTGGCCGAGTTTGTAAAAGACTGTGGGTACTAAATTAAATTTTAGTACAGCTTTTCACCCACAAACAGGTGGTCAATCGGAGAGGACTATTCAATTAAAAGATATGTTACAAGCTTGTGTTCTCCTATCCAAAGGGAATTTGGATACTTATTTATCTTTGATGGAGTTTGTGTATAATAACACTTATCATTCTAGTATTGAGATGGCTCCATATAAAGCATTGTATAGGGGGAAATGTAGAACTCCAGCATATTGGGATGAAGTAGGAGAAAGGAAATTATTAGGCTTAGAATATGTTCAGATTACTACAGAGAAAGTGAAGGTAATTAAGGAAAAGTTAAAGGCCGCTCAAGATAGCCAAAAGTGTTACGTAGATAAACAGAGGAGGGATCTTGAATTCAAGATTGAGATAAAGTTTTTCCATACTTATCACCATGGAAAGGTGTTCTAAGATTTGGGAAAAGAGGTAAATTAAGTCCAAGGTATATTGGACCATATGAAATAATCGAGCGAGTGGGTCCAGTTGCCTTTCAATTGGATTCACCTTCTGAGTTAACCCGAATCCACAACATTTTCCACGTTTCCATGCTTCGCAAGTATATCTCTGACCCTTCCCATGTATTAAGATCACAAGTGATTGAGTAGAAAGAAGATTTATTTGAAGGGAAGTAGCCAATTGAAATATTAGATAGAAAGTAGCAAATATTATGCAATAAGGCGATTCTCCTTGAGGAAGCAAAGTGGGAAAGTGAAGAACAAATGGGAAAGTGAGGAACAAATGCGATCCGAGTATCCCGTCTCTTTAGATCTTAAATAACTGAACTTTGACGATGAAATTCTTTTGAAAATGGGTTAGGATTGTGGCTTTCCAAATTTTCCTTATGCTTTTGGTCAACGTGATAGATTGAAACGTGAGGACCAAATTAAATATAAACATAAGATTAAGGGCTAAAGCGGATACAAGAATTTGAAAAAAAAAAGTTTGAAACAAATTGAAGCCGGTAGCAACCAACTTGGACCACAGTTAACATTATATATGTGTGTGTATATATATAAAGAAAGAATAAAGCAAAGAAACTAGAAGCAAGACTGCCAAATTCTTGCGACAAGGGAAAAAAATTTGAAGAAACTTAGGAAAAGAGAAGAAGAATACAAGAATCCAATACAAGTGTTATTTAACTTTAAGCCTTGATTTATATAAGTTTAGGATGTAATTTTTTTGTTTAGGGTTTATAGAATTTTTATGAACATGCATACTAGGTTGTAATTTTGTTTAATACTTGCTTTAAAGGCATGAATTCGTTCTTTGGTTTTGAAATTTGAGGTTCATGATGTTAGTGTGAGAAGTTATGGTTGGCTAGTATATGGATGAAATTTTATATGGAGGAAATAAAGTTGAAAATTTTTATATAAGTTGGTGTTATGATTTTACGGAGTGATATCATGGTAATTGAAAATTTTAATGAAGTTAAGAATAAATACAAGGAAGGGGCACTTAATGTTTAATAGAAATGTAGGAAGTTTTGTTTAAAGGTTAAGAGTCAGTGTTGTTATTTTAGGGGTATTTGAGACTTTAATATGTGATAGTGTTACCATTTGTGAGACGAAGTAAAGTTTAGAATAACTATATGATGGGGCCAACTATCTATCTAATTGAAAAAAGAAGAAATATGGGAAATTTAAAGGAATGTAGGACTTGTAACCCAATAAGGACATTTCACATTGATACAATTAATTGAACTAGGAGATGAGGTTTGGGCAGTTTAAAAAGAATAGAATGCTTATATTATGTAATTGGGTTTTATTTTGACATCTAGTGTTTTAGGAACTTTACATTATCTGGAAAGAAGTAAAAGGAAATAAAATTAACAATAATTTATAGAAGGAGTAAGCAAGTGGATTATTAATTATACTAGTTGTATACCCGTGCGTTGCATGGAATAGAATAATTGGTAAAAAATGCGTATTAATTTGAAAAACTAAATAATCATAATATTATTGCATACTACTTACTCATGTACATATGTTACTAATATACACAAATAGAATTAAATTGAAACGTATAATATTTTCGCTTGGTACAAAGCTAATTAAGTTGTCATTCAGAGAACATTACTATTAAGTAATAAAAATGAGAATGAGTAATTTTTACAAAATATATTTCATGTTGAGTATAGAAACTAAAAAACTATGAAAAAACAAAGGGTATGAAATTTATACAACTCCAGAATCACGTTACCTTAAATAATAGAATGTGGATGATATCATATCATTTATAAGAATGAATTATTTTCCACATTTATTCTCCACCATATATTCTTGAAAAAATTATTTTTCATATTTTCTCATTACTATTCACTAAATCTACTTTAAAAAATCTAAAGCACACAGTCTCGTATTATAAAAGACCTAAGTGAAACAATATTAGAACAAAAAATAAATTCTATATAATTTACCATTTACCCCTAAGATTAATTTTCAACCACTTTTCGTTCTAAAAAGAATTAAAAGAATTTTTTATTTTTGTTCCAAATCATTATCATCAAATATTATTACTATCGTATTCCCATAACTTAACTTTTACCACCATCTAGATTTCAAAAGAAAAAAAAAAATAAATTAAGTAATGTACTAAATATATATCCCTAGGTTTTATGACGTATGATTTATCATATTAAATTAAAATAAAAGTTTTGAAACTGGTATAACTTTACTTTATTATTATGTCCTGAATTTCATGAGTAAACACTTAATCTAAATAAGAAGAAATCCCAATAATCTAATATTTGAAATTTATCTATCTATTGTTAGAATTTTAAAGAAATATTAAACCTTTGAAGATAGTCTAAAAACTAATAGAATAGATGTATAACAAACATTAATGGATAATAGATAGGATATTATTATATATAGAATAAAAGTATATATAAATTTTTGTATATTATTATAAAATAAAATAATAGTAAAATGTAACTAATAGATAAGTATTACATTTTTCTGAGGAGAATGGATAAGTATTATTATTGTCATTATAAAATAAAAAATAAAAGAAGCATATAAAAGCAGGAAAGTGGTTTTGGCAGGAAAACTTGCATATGACCACTATCTTACTTTAATATATATAACATAGTTATCATACCCGGTTCGGACATTAAATCGGCTAAAGACCTGGGTCATTGGTTCATTGGTTCAACCGGTGACTCGGTAGTCGAACCGTCGGGTCAATTCTGATCAGCCCGTTGAATTATTTTTTACAAATATAGCATGAATAATTGCCATTAGTGTCAATACTATTATAATTTCATAATTAAATATCGAAAAATTCTAATTGGACAAAGGAAGGGACAAAAAAGTGACAAAATAGACAAGTTTCATAAGTGATTAATGTTGATGAAAAAGTGATGTGATGTGCTAAAAATAGGATTGTGTCATGTATCAGTGTTGCTAGAATTTTTATATATATCTTTGTTCAAATAGTACAACTCTTAAATATCATTACACACAAGTGAAAATGAAATCAATAAATATATTTTAGATGTAATTCACCTTGAATTGGAATTTTTGATCTATGATTGTTGGATGGCGAGACCGCAGTGAGAGAACGACGATGGAAAGTTGCTATTAGGTGAAAAAAATGTTAAAAGACGTTAATTGGGCCTTAGTTCTAAATTTCCTTGATGTGCGATAAGTCAGGCGGTTCTTCAGTTTTTGGGTCACCGGTTCTTTGCGAAACCCGCTCCGATTGCATATTGCTAATCAATTGTTAACCGGACCGAACACTTGGCTGGGTCACCGATTTTCCGGTTCGACCGGCCGGTCCGGTCTAGTTTTGATAACTATGATATATAAGATGAGATTGCTCATGTTATGTTTCAGGGGGCACAAGGGAAATTAGAAAAGCCTACCAATCAAACTAAATTATATATAGCTGTG
Source organism: Nyctanthes arbor-tristis (assembly GCA_963692815.1). Lineage (NCBI taxonomy): Eukaryota > Viridiplantae > Streptophyta > Magnoliopsida > Lamiales > Oleaceae > Nyctanthes > Nyctanthes arbor-tristis. The sequence goes on along the minus strand of CAVNYN010280854.1, from coordinate 17,344 downwards.
AGTGGATATTTTCTCTAATCCCTTATGAAATTTATGAGAAAAATGCTTTTATGGATTTCTTTGAAAATTCTTCTTTCATTCGAGATGTTTATGAAGTTGAGAATGTAATGCCTAAGAATTTCAAAGATGTGATTTATTAGAACTTCAAATGATGAATGATTTGAAAATTTCCCCAAGTTGAATCATATGCTATGAATATACCACCTACGGGCAAAGAGGCCTATGGCTCAAGCTGTGTAACATCCCGCGAAATTTTAATGCTTGCCAAATTACACGACATATGTTCTAACTAATAGAGAGTGCTAGTCTTACCAAGTTTATAGCTAAATTGGTCGTTTTAATAAATAGTTGTTGATTTTTGCCAAGTGTCTAAGACACTTGTCATTCCTCCAATTTAAAATGTGTTACTTTTGCAAAATAAAAAGACACTTGTCATTATTGTAAGTTTCAAACTTGCTACATTTGCCAAGTTTTAGGCCACATGACATTATCATAAACAAAAAAATTGTTAGTTTTGCCAAGTTGCAAGACACTTGCCATCTTTGCAATTGGTGGATTCCAAATATATTTTGAAAACAATTAAATCTAACAAGTATAAAAAGGCCCCAAGCTAAGGAAATCCCTCAAGATGCTCCAACTTTTCCACTTACTATCCAAACTTCATCCAAAATTATCAAGGGAGGTAGAACACTATCAAAACCCCACCAAAATACTTATTTATTTATCACTTAAAAAGACTCCCTTTCCATATATAGGAAGATCATAACCTAAAAAACAAGGCTTCAGAGGTATTTTCCACTTCGAATTAAAAGAATATTTGGCAAACCTTTGAGGTGAATAATGGGTACTTTGGTTCCCTTTTGTTTAATGTTTTTATAAGTCATGTATGGATTTTTGATGCATTATCGTTATACAAAACAATTGGGATTTTAATGATAAGTATGGATTCTTTTGATGCATTGTCATCGAGTTTTTAATGCATCATTAGGCAAATAAATTGGTTTGTTGCATTGATATCATTAGTTAACGGCCTACCCGTTCTGAATTGCTTTGTGGAACATGACTTTACTATGTGATCTTAGTCAATTTGGCTATGTAGTATCCTTTGTGGCATTATGGCTTTGCTATGTGATCTTAACCATTTTGAATTGATATTGAATAATGTGCGCACCGTGGGTATTAGTTAACTAATGATAGGGCCCTTTCGTGCATCAAATGGCTTTGTTCATTGCTTGATTTTCATAAACTCATAATCGAAAAGCGTTTTCCCAAATGAAAGGTAAAGCAAAGTATTTTGTTACTCACTGAGTACATTGTACTCATACCTCTATTTTCTACTATTTTGTAGATGGTCGGAGGTAAAATATTAGTCAAGCAAGCCAAGAATCGGAGCATGCTCACGGATGGAAGAGGATTTTGCATGTAGAAGGGAATCTATTTTTTGACCAATATACGAGTCTAGTATCTTTTGTATAAATAAGTATGCCTATGTAAAAGCTTGGTTTTCCCATAGTTCGGTTTGATAATAAATGAAATATTTACCAACATAATTTGTTGAGTTATTTGATCTTTTCTAAGTCTAAACGAAGTTGTATAAAAGTAGTTGTTTTGTAAGTCCCGTCCTCTCAAATTACACAAAAACAAAATTAAACTCAAAAGTTTCTGCTCTCGAACATAAATGATAATAATAAGTAGTGAATTTGAGGGGGCGTGACAAGCTGACAAGATGATTGCCACCCACGCGAAGGGGTCTACGTGTGTATGACTTGATATTATGGTTATGAGATATTCGATACTTCCTTAGTGGATTTATTTGTATGTTTAATTTTTGTTAAAGATGATTTTTCTTATGACTTGTTGGATTGACCTAGTAGTGAATCATTACCTTAAAAAGTATGGTAGTTTTCTCAACTTTCCACTCACAAGGCATTATTGCTCACGAAAAATATATTTCGTTAAATGCTTTTTTTAAGGGTAATAACTGAAGTTTGAGCAACGAGCCTTTTGACAATGTTGGTATGATCAAGTAGAGATATGCCATGGAAATATATTTTGATGTTCTGGGAAATATAATGACGTATTTTGCATTCTCATGTACAATAGGAAAAGAGAATGAGACTAATATACTTTTGTATGCATATCTTTATGTGAGTTTCATTATGTTATGCTATGTATCCATTCGAACTTGGTGTGTTGTGGTCGTAGAAGGTTTTAGTGATTGTTTTGAGTATGAGTTTGGTAGTCATTAATTTTACAGGTTGGATTATTCATAGAATAGGAGAGATGCTAGCAAAAGTTGTCTAAGTATAATTAGCATATTCACGGGCCTTAACTGTAGATTCTAACTTCTAGTTGGAATTTAACATTGACGCAAGTCATACTTCAAGTATGTTAGAGATACTAGGGGCGGGACGTGCCTAACAGGACATAGCTTTTTGATTGGTTCCCACATACGGCGCCAATGACAAAGTCAAATTTGAGCGAACTGGGTAATTGGTTGACCTCCTCACGAGCGCATTGACATGTAAAGAAGGCATCAAGGGGTGCCTTGGAAGCCCCTCCAACGTGGTATTAAGTATTTGGAGGAGGGAATAAAGATAAAATATAAAAAGTGAAAAAATGAGAGTAACTTACCTTGAGAATTGTGACAACTTTTTCTTTTTGGGTAGAAAATAGGGTTAAATATACCAAAATAGTACTGTAATGGGCCGCTAATTGGGCCTCTTAGTTTAGGCTCAGCAACACCTATCAAGAAGTAAGCCCAATAGCTAATGGCTAATTTTGCCCTCATCAGAGGGGATTTCAACACTGTATTGCCCCTAGAGGTAATATTAGGGGGGAAACCCACCTGATACCCATCCTATGGAGGATTTTAAAGAAATGATAATTTCATGTGGGTGGATGAATTTAGAGTTGATAATGGTGATTATACATGGCATAAAGGAGGTATGTGGGAGAAGTTGGATAGAATATTGATCAATGCTAGCTGGATAAATGCATTTCTTGTGCTCTCTCTCTCTCTCTCTCTCTCTCTCAATAGAGATACATATGATCAAAAACCTTTGCTCATTAGATTCAATCAAGCTTCTACTTCTATCAAATCTGCTTTTAGATTCTAGATTTGATGCAGATGGAAGCGTAACAAATGACTAATACCGTTTAGGTGCACAAATTGAAGAAACTCTTCAAGTTTTGTAATTTCATTCAAAATTCAACCAACCTTAATAATGGACAATGAGATTAAATAGTAAAAACTAAAAACCTAAAACTTGTCTAATGGGCTAAATTAAAATAGAACACACAACCGGCTAAATTACATTACCGACTTAGGTATTCTAGAATCTTCATCTCCATCATTCCTCTAGGGTTGAAGAAGATTCACCCTTGAATTTTAGACCTTCTCTCACTCAAAATAAGATTGATTCTTTAACATTAAGTATACTAACCAATGTTTTAAAAAACACACCTAAGTGGCGCTACGCAAGGCGACACCTCCACGCCTCGCTTAAGCTATAAGCAACAAAAAAAACATTCAACTAAAAACATTGACCGCTTACGCACACCTAGGCACACTTAATAGCACCTAAGTGCGCCTAATGACAATCAAGCCTCAAAAATTCATTTTTTGTTAATAAAATAATATTTCTAAATCTTTAAACTAAAGGAGAAGCTCAAGGACCAAGACAAAATTGAAGATTCATCTCAAAGCCCAAAGAGTCTCCTTTCCACAATCACTTCCACTCAAGCACACCATATTTATAAGCCACATGGATGTCAGCTTTTCACAAAACATCTAATGTGGGACAACAAAAAGGCTAAAGAATTTTTTAAACTAAAGGAAAGGAGAAGATGGCCAAGACATACTAATGATCCATCTCAAAGTCAAAACCCAACAATTCTCCTTTCCACAATCACTTCCACTCAAGCCCACCATATTTATATGCCACATGCATGTTACCTTTTCACAAACTATCCAATGTGGGACAATAAAGAGCTAGAGAATTCTTTTTCAAGTTGAAAATGTTGGTAGCCACTAAACTTCTTAAAAAACCATTATCATTATGTTATTATTTTACACTAATTTTCCAATTTATGATACATATTTATGATATAATATTATAAAGTAGATATAATATTTATGATTTTACAGCTATTTTCCAATTTATGATACATATTTCAATTATTTCATAAGTTTAGATTGATTAAAAATTAAAAATAAAAATAAAAAAAATAAAAAATTCTTTTTAATGTTTAAGCGCCGCCTAGGCTCCTCTAAGCTCCCAATGCTTGAAGCTCGGGGTCTACGCTTTTTGCGCTTCATGCTTTTTAGAGCCTTGATACTAACCTATCGGGTGATTTAGCATGGTTACCCATGACATCTTCATCCAAATTCTTTAAACAAATTTCACAGTAATATTCTCCAACATCAACACCTTCATGACAAATACATCTTATATTTTCTTCAAGTAAAGGAACTCTCTTGGAAGCCCCCTGAAATCCAAAAACAACAGAAACCTTGATTGCATTGAGATATTGATATCCTTTCCACATGTCAACAACCGTGTTTGGGCTACAAGTTTCAAGACCAGCACACCATATTTCCTTTGCAAGTTCCTTATCCCAACCAAGCTCCTTGGTGACAATCGTGGAGTGGATCTTTGCATCCTTTCTAGGGCCAATACGCCCATTATCATTGACCTTTGTAATTTCCTCTCTCAATGATTTGGCATCCATATGAAGTTGGTCGTACTTGTTAGGAGATTTACTCAGAACAATAACACAATACCTCTCCAATAGAGTCTCAACCGGGTTAGATTTTATGAATTTAGTACCACCATCTTGAGCCAATTCTAATTCAATTTGTTCAAAGAATTGACTTTCCTTGCAATGCTTGCCTGCCAATCCCAAAACCAATGATACCTCTTTGGCTGTCAATAAACTCTAGATCTCTTGAATCTTCTTCTAGAACCCTGTCCACAATTAGACTCACGATAAACCACACCATTACGACAGTCTCACCCAGTCGTAATGCACACATTACGACCACCACCTCATGCCTCATGCCAATGCTAAAAAGGTTAGCCAATCTGGCCATCTTTTGTGCCAAAACTTCTTGCTGTTGTCGGATTTGTATTAGATCACCTCTGTCATCCCTAGTATTAACCTTGGCATCACAACATCTAATCTGTCATCCTCAATCCATTGTTAGGAGCATAAACCATGCTCTGATACCAACTGATACAGGTGAAAGCATAACAAATGACTAATGAGGGATTATAAACGAGATTCACGCATGAATCAACCGTTTAGGTGCACTTCAAGTTTTGTAATTTTATTCAAAATTCAACCAACCATAATAATAGACAATATGAGTTTAAATAGTAAAAACTAAAACCCTAAAAGTCGTCTAATGGGCTAAATTAAAATAAAACACATATTAATTAAAAGATATAAATGGGCTGAAATGTTCTAGAATCTTCATCTCTGTCATAAATTATGTGTACTTTGTATGGGATTTTTATGGATATAGTTAAAAAGAATTTGGATAAGCCATTATGTCCTTGCTCTAGAGGAATATTTGGTTTTTAATATAAGCTAGTCAGATTGAAGAAGGTACTTAAGAGATAGAATTGGAAGGTTTTTGGAAATATTTTTATCAAACTTTGAGAAGCTGAAAATAAGGCCTTGGATTGGGAACAAGAGTTTGCTATTTCACAAGCTGAAGACCATAGGAGACATCTACTTTGGAGCTTATGATGAATTAAAATGTTGGTCATGTGTCAAATGCGCCAAAATAATAAATGTCTTAGTCTACTAAAATTAAAATAGCTTGTAGAAGCAGAGAGTAAGAGTCGAACCCACAGAGAACGTTGGATAAATCTAAGTATCTCGCGTCAACTAGTAAAAAGGAGGGTTTTGTAAATTGAACTAAAATTAATAACAATAAAACAAGTAATAAATATGTATAAAGGCAAGTAAGAAAATAAAAGCATGAATGTTAACTCCGGTTCTCGGTTCAGTTGTGTACTTCACATAAAAGATAGTAATCAATTGCAACGTTTTTCTTACTTTCTTGCAAAGCTATCAATGCTAGGCAGCAAGAAGTTCTACTACCTGGATTTTCCCTTAAGTATATCTAATCAGAACAAGTTTTTCAATCAGACCTAATAGTTTGGACAACCTAAAATAAGTTCCCTAGATTTAGATCAATGATTGCATGAAGAGTTAGGAAAATAAGTTAATCTAAATAATAGATTCAAAAGATCAATCTATTTAACGTAGGTTGTGCTATCCCTAACGATTAACAATCATTAGTTGCTACTTGAGAATCAGGAGAAACAATAATTAAGGATTGAAACAACAAATCTACCAATAGAATATTAATCATTCAACGTAGTATGCCTAAACTAGGTCAAACAATCAACATTCATAAGCATAAAAAATAGAATAACACAATCAATTTCACAAAAAAGTAAGAAACAATGTTACTGTAATTAAAAGTAAGAAGTAGCAACAACATCCCTTTGAATCGAAGGAAGGGAGAAATTAACCTTCCTCCGACCCTTGTCTTTGATGTAGAGAAAAATAAAATCTATGGAATTATGTATGGGAGTTGTCTAAGATATGACTCTTTTATATAGTCTAAAACCCTAAGAAAACTAGTAAAAGTCGTGCAAAAGAAATACTATAAAAAGAGTTCGAGAGAAACAAGGAAAAATGTAGAGAATCTCGAGTGTGGGGGGTTGGGTCGGATGCACTGATGAGCAGGGTGCCCGCCTTGCACATTCTATCCACTTTCAGCAACATGAGGGTGGATGCCCTCATCAGACAATGTACCCACACTGCATCTTATGTTCCTCTCTTTTCAGCCCTCTATGTTTTGAGATCTGACGCCTTAATTCCTACTCTCCAAAATTCTTGCAATGTCCGCCCATTTTCGATTCTCTTTGATTATTTCCTTGATTCTACAATAAATAAACAAACCACAGATATATAAATATTTTAACATAACAAAACACATAGTAAACTACTAGTATGGAGAAATTAAAAAATCTAATGAAGTACCTATCAAATGTCTTGCTCACCCAAGAAGAATATTATTGGAAACAGAAATCAGGGGTTAAGTGCTAACAAGAAGGATATAGAAATACTAAATTTTTTCACTTTGTAGTCTAGAAGAAGAGAACTAAAAATAGGATTAGTGCTATTGAGGATGAACATGGCATTGTGCTCTCTATTTAGACTGCTTAAAAGAGGTCGGGTTCAGAATTTTCTACCAAATTGCTTACTATTGAGGAATGTCAATTTAATGAGTCTTAGCTAGATGTTGTACCTGGCATGATTTGTAAAGAAGATAACATGTTCAATACTAATCCACATTCAAGGAAGCGAAAAGTACTATTTTGAGTATGACAAAAAGGTTTAGCTGCATGGCCCAACAGATTTCCAGCTGAATTTTATCAAAGTTTTGGCCTATTATTCAAGACGACCTTTATGAAGCCTGTAGCGCTCCCACAGAGAGCTACTTGCTTCTCCTTGTTAATGGTTTCAGTATAGTTATTATTTTAACATTCATTGCTTTTTATTTTTAGAACGTGTCAAAATCTGTGATTTAACTCGTTATACATTTATAATTGAAGGATGTAGCTTGTAATAAGTCCATATCAATCGGATTTGAATGTCCATTCAAGATTTAGCTAAATTCTACACAAGTTTTGTTTTATTGATACTTTCAAAAGTATTATTATGTCTACTATCCAACTATCATTCTGTTTTATCGATACTTTTAGAAGTATCAGTTCTTCAAGTCCAACTCATCCATGCCATGGGTTAGTCTGTCAGTTCTGTTCTAGGAATGTTCATTTATTATCCATTATTTAGTTTAACCAAGGCCGAGGTTTGCAGTGATGAGGCCAGTTATTCCTCAAAGATCCGTCTCGATAACATAAGCATATACATCAGAGGACTTTCGAAGAGCTTGATTAACATACCACATAGACTTCTCCCCAGTGCCTAAAATTTTGGAAAACATGGAAAACAATGAATATAAAATATTCAGTGAGAAAACTTTACGCATACGAGTTTTCTTTTAAATATATGAGTTTGGGCCCGAATTACATCATAGATCTATCTTGCCCAAAGTGCTAAATATAACTTGTTTGGTTGGTCCTCATGCCATAATATATCACAAGGTTTTGATCATAGATCACCTTGGTGCCTCACAAGACCATAACTTTTGATAAAGATTTGATCATAGACTACTTTGATAGTCTCCCATAATCCAACTTGAAAAGAAGTACTTTGGCACTAAACATTTCTATACCTAACATTATTCTTTTCTAATACTGATGGGGAAGATCTCGATGTAATTTCTTTTCTTTTGAAAGCACTTGTGCTTTTACTTGCTATGCAAAACATGAAATTTTTGTATATAAGGACAATACAACTTATCTCATCATTCTCCTGAACAATTTCATAATAAATAACAGTTGATGTTTAAGAGAAACTCCTTACATATTGCATATAGAATCATCATGATCACGAGAACATGTAACACATGGATATTTCTCAAATATTTCATGTAAGCATATTCAAAGAACATATAACAGAAGGGTGTAAAGATCACTCACATCCAACGCATAATTGGGATTACTTTGCTAGGTTAAATTCTTCTTTCCTTGCTTCCTCGTTCTTTAACACATGTTGCCTTCAATATTTCGTTCTTCTACTTCTATTTTAGAGTGCAGAAAGAAGATCTATTGCTTACTTAGAATTAGGGTTTTCTTTCTATTGTCTCCCTTATGTTAAAAGCAAGGAAGTTTATGATTTATGATCTTCTTCAATGATTTGTTTCTTGTTTTCTTGTAAAGGGGATATAGCAAGTGTGTTAGAGAGAGAGAGAGAGAGAGAAAGAAAGAGAGCGCGCATAAGATGGAGAGATAAAGGGATGAGTGTGTGAGAAATGGAAGAATTTTAGCTCGTCTTTGTAGAATATCTTGGGCATTAATAGGATGAGGTGGCCTAGTGACACATAAATCTGCCCCCATGTTAGGTTAGATGAGTCACTAGATAGGGAAATGATTGTGTCTCATGTATATAGACATTCATGTATTGCCCTCTAAAATATCAGCTAACAAAACAATATTTTAGTTCCTTAGTTTTCTCCTAAATCAATCTCGACTCCCATTTTTCATCAATTTACGTGGGCTACGAATCAAGCTTCGAAATATACATTTCTTATACCACTACGTATTTAACATCTAATTTCATGAGAACTTTACAATGCCTTAATCGGTCTCATGCAGCGTAAGTTATTAGTGTTAGTAGCCAATTTGTACAATTATTTCAAGAATATATATTGATCTAAATATAAATTTCTTAAACCCTTCAAAAGCTTTGCTTATAGGACTAAAACTTAGATGAATAACTCGACTTTTGAGATTACATTTGATGCTTTAGAAAATTGACAATGGAAACAATCACTTAATTTTGTGCTTTTCTTCATCTCATTACTAATACTTATGACATGTTACATAATATTTTTTGGGGGGTCATTACAAAGCTATTGTGGATTTCTTCTCTAGTCCTTATGGGGTTAGTTTTACTTCTATTGTTATTATTCCTAAAGTGGCCAATGCTGACAAGTGGAAAGAGTTCCGTTCTATTAGCTTATGCAACATTTTAAATAAGTTTGGTTGTGTATATCCGATTGGGGCTATTATGGGCAGGATTCACAAAGGCAGAAAGCTGAGTAGCAGAAAGCTGAGTAGTATTTGTACTGATTAAAGGCTTATTCACAGTGCTTTAGAAGCCAACACGAGAAATCTATATATTAATTAAGGGCTTGTTTGAAGCTATTTAAATTTTTAATTTATAAAGTGAATTTATAAAGAGTGGAATGAGTGGTGGAGATTTAATTGAAGTTTGAAATGTATGGTGATTGTTGAGTAGTTGTCAAATCAACAGTCAAATCATGGTAGGTGAATTTATAAAGAGAAAATTTAAAGAGGATCAAACAAGGCCTAAATGAAAGGAGCTGCGGTACCTTTGTACCACAGTTTTCTAGCTAAAAAATTTGCGACTATGGTCTTTTAGACATTTTATTACATATTGTAGTAATCTGTATGGTTTTCTAAATTTTTCAATTTTTTTAAATTTTTTTGTTCACTTTTACTTTATTCGTTCTCTATTTTGAAATAAGACTCATTATTAAATTTAATAAATAATAGATAATTATCATCATTTAATTGTTTAAATTATAGACATATTTGATTATCTAATTATCTAACATACTTTGAAATCTGTGGTTTACAATTAATAGAAATTAAACATACATATGTGTGTATATAGCATTAGTTTAAGTTAATTGAAAATTAAAATTGTAATTTTTTCCTAATTTTTCCGGGTAACAATGAATATTAATAATTAGGACTATTTTATATATGATTATTTTTAGATATTATTAATTTATATAATCTTCATGCTATTTGACTTTTTTGTTTGGTTGATGTTAAAAATTAAGTGTTCCTTATTGGGTAACATAATCTTATAAAATTTCACCATACAAAAAAATATATATAAAATTTCATATTATTTATTTTGTAAAATGTATTTTTTTTAAAGAAAACCACCAAAGGTGGCGAAATTTATTTCAATGGGAAATTAAAAGTACATGCACCAGGACAACAAAAAGGCCGCAAAAGAAGCAAAGGAGCAACAAGCTCAAGAAAACAGAGAGAAGAAAACACAAATAAACGAACACAAGGAAAAAGAACCCACGAAAACACAAAAGAAGAAATAGAACCCAAAAAATTCAAGTGTTGCAAAGCTGCGTCAAAAGGATCTTTTCGCCGCACATAGGAAATTCATCGAACCAACATAATTTTTTTATGCTGGCTGGTTCGCTTCGAATTTCTGACTTTCTTTCTTTAATGGCAATCGAATTGAACTTTGATCGATCGTCTAGACTAAGATTGACGAATCTTGACATGTTGCATAAGGACAATCTCCTGAATCTCATTTTTATGGATTTTCGGGAATCGTTCTCTGAGGATAAAGACTTCTTTTGCCATCATTCTTCATCTAGTCTCATGGAAACATCTAATACGGTCCATACCAAAGTGATCACATTTAAACACTTCGTTAACAAAATCATCAAAATCCTTGGCAGCTAGGTCAAAAGCAAAGACAATGGTTGGAGTGTTCTCGTCGATGTTATTGGCGACAATGAAATAGTTAAAGATGTTCTGGTGTATGTTGACATGTGTTTCTGCAAAATCTACCCCAGAATTAGGGATAAAGAGTGTATATTCCTCCTTATGATTGAAAATTAGGGAAATATGAGGGTCTCCTGAGAGGATAAAATGGAGCATTTCTGGAGACGAAGTGAGTGGTTGTTTTCTATTTGGTAAGAAAATTGGTTTCATTTTACTTGGTAAGAACAAGTGAAATTAAAAGTAACAAGAGGGATTATAAACAATGCAGTTGGGTTGGATTAAGCTAAAGGGAAAGGTAGTTGGACAAGAATAATGTGTAATAAGCAATCTTGGTGGTTGAGAAGCTCAATAAATGGGAAATGAACAAAGCAAAAGGCTGGTGGGGGATAGTAACTGTTGAGCCACATGCAAGAGGCGGTAAATAGAGTGCTGAAGCCGTACAACTTATCATATGGGTTCACCATTCTGGTCATTGGTATATTATTGACGAAAAGCCTGTAAAAAGCTGTCCAAGACCTACACAAAAGAAAAACAAAGCAAACTGGAGAGGGAGGAGTTAACCAGTGGGAGATCAAAAGGAGGCAAATACTCAAGTGTTTCATGAATATAGAATTAAAGAAGTGGAGCTTGGGATGAAGCGTGGAGATTGGGGCAATGGAAATCAAATTTCTCTCCATAAAAATTATGCTCTTATGTGTCAGAGTGAAGAGCAGAGAATCATGGGAGTAAGAGGGTTGATGTTGAGGCCGGATCGATGGGATCCCCATATCATCCGTGGCAACCGATCCTTTGATAAAACCAGAGAGCTCTCCTTGGAAAAAAAAAGTTTTGGTGTTCTCGAAGACTCTTCTTTACAAGAGCATCTGCAACCAAATTACCTTGCCCGTAAGTACGTTTAAGGGTAATTCTGGATTCCTAACAATTTCTTTTAGCAATTTCAAATATTTGTTTCAGCTTCTATGGTGGTTTCTTGTTTGAGATGAGGATATCAATAACCTTAGTTCAATCTGATTCCGCTTCACTGATGGGGATTTTTTTCAAATTGCAGATTTGAAGCCCAGCAACAACGGCTATGACTTCAGCTTCAGGAGGGTTTCCTTTACCAAGGAACAAACCAAGAGCAAGGTGATACCTTCCCTCTTGATTTTGAACAATACCTCCAATGGCCATATACCCTTCTGAGCTACCCAGGCTCCATCGGTATTCATTTTTAGCACACTAATCTCAGGTCTAGACCATTTCACAGCAATACCATTTCACAGCAATACGTATAGGCTATACCAATTTTTGTGCATGGTGAAATGATCTTTAGTGGACTGTTTCTCATGCCAAAAATTTCCCTTAATCTGACTGGCTTGGTGACACATAAAAATATGCAATTCAACTTTCTCAATGATTTGTTGGCTGGACATTGGGATATCTTGAAACTTAGCCTTGTTTCTACGTACTAGTCCAAATATGCCAAAGAATTAAAAGGGGGGTAGTGGCTAGGAGCTGACTGGGGCAACAAACCTAGGTGAAAAGTACCAGTGCATCAACATAATATTTGGAGAGTAAGTACTACACTAAGGAATACCACAGATTTTGAAGAAATGAATCCAAACAGAGATAGCTGAAGGGCTTTGAAAAAAGAGATGTTCACTAGTTTCCCATTTAGCACAACATTAGCACTTAGAAACTAAAGGAATTTGAAGCCTTTTTTACACCAATGGGTCCATAGCAATCCACCCATGCCATAGCCTCCAACAGAAGATGCTAATTTTCCTACGAATGATATTACTCCAAATGATGGCCCCTGACCTTTGGTTAGTGTGCTTACGTCTGATTTTGTTCCAAGAGTCCTTAGTTTTGAATTTTCCTTGGCTAGAAGGGGTCCAAATGATGTCATCAGTCCCCTGGCTAAGTTGGATTTGCATCACTTGTTGAACCATCTATTCAAGGATCACCCTAAGGAGCTTATCAACCTCTCATCCTCTATGGTCAAAGTAATCCTTCACCTTACTAAGATGGTCTGCTGCAGTAAAGTGTTGTTCAAACTTGAGGTAAAATGGCTTTTCTCCAACCCACTAGTCGAACCGAAAGGAGCATTCACCCACCCCAATTTTCCAAGAAATAAGTGGTTCAGCCACTTCTAAAAATGCGTTTGACATTAGTAGAATGATGATTTTTTAGGGTAAAAATCACAGGGTGTTGTTTTCTGCAATATTTGTCCTCGATCACCTTGGCCCATGAAGATTGTTGCTACCTGGATTTCCGCCCTAATTTAGCAGTGAAGCCATGAACAATGTCCTCTAATCTATGTATCCCAACTCCACCCTCAATTGTAGGTTAGACCATTCAGTCCAACGGAGTTTACTACACTGCTTGCGGTCTCCCCAAAAGAACCTCACAAAAAGTCTTTCAGGGGTTGTTTGAAGCTATTTATCCAAATTGAATTATAAAGAGAAATTATAAAGAGGTGAAATGAGTAGTGTAGATTTAATATAAGTTTGAAATTTGTGATTATAGATGAAAAGTAGTCAAATCAATAGTCAAATCAGTAGTAGGTGGGATTATAAAGAGAAATGAAAAAGAGTATCAAACAACCCCTCAATCTTTTTTAGAACAGTAATGGGATATTGTAAAACCTGGAGGCGGTAAATAGGTATAGTAGCAAGGACACTTTTGTTCAGGATCAACTTATGCCAAGTAGATAAAGCTTTTTTCTCAAGTCCAGAAATCCTGTTCTTAATTTTCTGCACAAGTTTCTCAAAATGACAAATCTTCTTCCTGCACATACTTCTTTGGATTGGAGCACCTTATCAACAGCAACAATAGAAGCATTTGAACCATTATAGAAAATAACCAGATCATCAGCAAAGGCTAGGTGAGAAACCATCCACTTTCCTCCCATAGAGTGCTTCCAACTAGGATTATTGCAGACCATGTGATTTAAACTTCTGGAAAGAGCTTCAGTGGCAATGATGAATAAGCTAGGTGACAGTGGGTCACCTTGTCTAAAACTTCTGAATGAATAGAAGAAACCAGTAGCTGACCCATTAAGGAGAATGGAGAACCAAGATGAAGAGATGCATCTATTAATGAGAGTGATCCATATTGAATCAAAACCAAAGGCACTGAGGAAACTGAAACGGCAGTTCCAGTTTATTTTATCGTATGCCTTCTCCGAGTCAATCTTAATAATGACATTACCACCTCTAGTCTTCCAATCCAATTGGAAGATCACACCACTACAGAATTAGACAAAAAAAATGGAAATACATGTCGAATCATGAAAAAACGACTCGTAAACACAATGCGGTGGCAAATTTGAAATTATTGATATCAATATACACATTGGTTCTTCTAAGAAACCAACGTCTATAGTGTAAAATAACTATAGGCATCAGTTGCAATCTGGCAACTAATGCCCTTAACAATACACGTGGGTTTCTAAGAGGAACCAATGTTTATTTCATATTTATATCTTAACATTTTTTTTTTCAAAATGCAATGTTCATTTTCTTTATGTAATTTGGAAACCCATGTCTTGATTTATATCTTAACGTATATATTATATTATATTAATTAATATAAAACAGATGCTTTCTTCTCTCGTAGGGCCCCTTGTCTCCAACTTCCTTTTTTTTATTCCTTTGGCAATAGATCCCTTTTACACGCAACCATCACTCTCTGCTAATTCTTCTCAAAGACACAACCATCACTTTTCTTTGACCTTTGCCATTTCACCACTCGTTCTCTCTCTCTCTCTCTGTAATTTCTAGATGATTTGTTTCCTATTTTAATATGCAATCGTCTCTCCTCTGATCTTTTTATCTGGTGATATGGTTTTACGTTTGTTTTTCTTTATCACTTTCTACACATTTCTTCTCCTTTTTTCTTTTCATTTTTTTCCGTATGATATTGGGGTTTTTGTTCAGGTATATGATTATTGAAGAATTGACCAGTTGTTGTGAAGTTTTCAGATGGCTACGCCTAGAGATTTGACAGGAGTTGAAAAAATTGAAGGAACTATACGTGCTTTCAGTTTCTTTTATGCCTTCTATTGGCACTGACAACTTTATGGATTATAATTTTTTATTTTTTTTCATATTTTCTTTAGAAAGTGTAGCATCCATTCGATTTCCTTGCAGTGAAGAGTTATTGGAGAACCCATGAAAAGAATTGTGGCAAGGTTTGGTATTGCACTGTGGCTCTGATTTCAAGCAGAAAAGGTCTCTCAAAGACCACATTAGAGCCTTTGGACTTAGCCATGAAGCATCCGGAATTCAAAATACTGATTTTGAAGAGGAGGACAAATCAACTTACGAAATTGAGCTCAAATAATGATGACCTTTAAGTTGAGCAACTTATTGTTTTAGTGCTCATAGACTACTAGTTACAGTATATTTTTAACTTGAATTAGTTCTAACAATTCATTAATCACAGTGTGTACCATCAAATAGGAAGAAGCCAGTAGAGTGTTTGTCTTTCAAATGCAGAGTGTTTTTAAATTTTTTTTAATACAATAGGCGCCTGTTGTACCTATACGACCGACGCCTAAAGTATACAATCGGCATCGATTGCACGACTACAATTGACGCCTATTGTTTCTTTTTTAATTTTTCTTTTTTTAAAAAATTGACTTTAGGCGCCAGTTTTTATAAAACAACCGACGCTTATTGTGACTTTTGGACATCGTCCAATAACGAGCGCGTATACCTTTGCAATACACGTCACTGCCAAAGGCATCGCCTTCAAAATCGACGGCTATTTATCAATATAACTAACGCCTATTGTGCTATTTTGTTATCGTATCATCTCTTGAGCAAGTAAGATGTTATCAGCTGTATCTCTTTGGGGGGACAGACTTCAGAAACAATCTAGTTAAAAATAGTGCAAAGACTAATAGGTCTAAAGTCTTTCCAATATTTATGATTTAACCTCTTTAGAATCAGGCTAATAGTAATGTCAGAGAAGAATCTAGGAAAAAATTGTCTAGTAAAAGATGTCCCTAAACAGCGTTACGAATAGGACTGGGCGTCAGGTCAGGCGGGTAGGTTTTGGCCTAGACCCGAGCCTGACCTAACTCAAAGTCGGTTTGCAGTTTTGTGAACTGAGACTAGCCCTGAGACTAGCCCAATGGGCCAGTCAACCCTACCCAAACCGACACGTAACGGATCGGTTTGTGTTGGGTCGGGTTTCTAGGTTGGATTGTTATTAAAATGTTTTTTTTTTTAAGCTTAAAATTTGGCCCAACTTTTCTTTATTTTCTTAGGCCCGATGCTAGACCCATATTTGTTACCTGAAATTGGGTCTAGAGTTTTAGAAAGAGAGGAGCAGCAGCCATTACATTTCAACCTCTGGATTCCTTCATAACCGTAATCCGTAAGCAACACACTACTTCTCTTTCTCTCGGTTCTCTCTTTCTCTCTCGACATTGGCATAGCAACAGCGATGGCGGTAGTAGACGGAGCAGTGGCGGCGGCGGTGGACAAATAAGTAGCAGTGACAAATGCAAATACTTTGTAGGAGCAGGGTAGTGGACGAAGCAACAGGGACGAAGGTAGATGTGTTTACTGCAGCGATGGCCAATGGAAGAAAGGAGCAGTGGTGACTGGCGGAGGCAGAAGGGAGGGAGCATCTGCCAACCAAAATTCGGGTTTCTAATTGAGATAATGAGATTGATATTTTTATTTTTGAGTTTGAATGAATTGTCAATTGAAAGTTTTGAATTTCTGTGACTCTTAACATGCTTGACTGCTTTCACTTGAGACTCTCTGAAAGCATGTATAAAAAAATTAAATAAATATTTAGTTTGGACCGAAGAGGGTCTATCCGGTTCGGTTTAGGTAGGTTTGGCCAGTCAAACCCACAGACCGAACAAGTCTTGGACCGAACCTGTTCAAGTAGTTAGGTTTTTCGGCTTACCGGTTCTGATGCCAACCCTTAGTTGCAAGTATTAATCCCAATAATATCTCAGTACACTTGGAAAAAATAAGCAGTGAACCATCAGGACCCACAACCTTATCTTTTTACATACCAAAGAGAGCAGATTTAATCTCACTGTCATAAGGGACTTTCAGAAGCGTCTCGTTTTCCTCAGGTGTAATGCATGCTTAAATGATGGAAGTAAACTCCTTAGGATG
>CAVNYN010280853.1:0-34931 GCA_963692815.1 Nyctanthes arbor-tristis | reverse complement strand
GGAAGTAACATGTGTAATCGATGGCTAAGATTACAAATATGGAAGGTTAATCTTTAGATGATTCAAAGAAATAAGGAAAGTCATAAGAAATATGATTTGTAGTTAGTTTGTAGAAGATGAAGTGCACGCATATATTAGGGGAAAGTCTCCAAAAATTAAAATGTGTTTTCAAGGAAAAAGATGGCAAAACAAACAAATAAATAGTGGTTTAATGAGTGATACATACATGTCGTCAGCAGGTAGGAATGACAATTCTGTATCTATTACCCGTTACCCGCGGATACCTGCTCCATTAGGTATCAGGGCGGGTAATTTCGTCCTAAAATCTTATCGGGTCGGGGACGGGTACTGGCCACCCCAACCCCGATACCTGAAATTTTTTTCTTTTTTTTTCTGTTTTAGAAAAAAAAATTTGACCCCCTAAGCTTTGAACCCAACACCCACAGATGAATTTAACATGCCTCGACCACTACACCAGGCGCCCTTTTGTTAGAATTTTTTTGCAACTTTAGCAATTAATAGTAATATTGATTCAAAATTTAATTAAAATAACAAAAGCTAATTGAAGAAAATTGACAAACCATTTGGAAACCCTACTCATTTTCACTCTGCCCGTCTGCACTCCACTCTAGAGCTCTGCGGACCGAACTCTTCACTGGTCTAGTCGCCGCTCTCCACTCTTCAGCAGCCCTCCGTTCGCCGAGCCGCTCCCTACCCTCCGTTAGGCGCGCGACCGATCCTTGGCTTCCAGAAATTGCCAATTTTGCTGTGTCGTTGCGCCGTGGCGTCCTGCTCCCGTCCGCTGCCAGCTGCCGCGCCTTAGCTTCCGTTCATTGCCGCTCCTCGCCCTCTCCGGATTCTCCATTTGCACGGTAGTCCCTATCCGTTTCTTCTTCCCAGTAGCTTTGCCACTTGTTTTATGTTAGTTAGTTTAGTTTTGAGCAATTTTATGTTAGTTAGTTTATAGGATCTTGATTCTTGGACTTAGAATGTTTAAATGTTATAAAATGTTTATAGGACCTTGGATTTGGAATTGTTATTTTAGCAATTTTATTTTTTGAACAAATAGAGTGTTTTGTTATTTTAGCAATTTTTTGAGTGTTTATAGAATGTTTATCATGCTTTTAATTGTTCAAACAAGAAATTCAATTTTTACTTTTTAGTATGAAATTAGGTTCCAATGCACTTCAAAGAACAAACACAAAAAAGAGTCAAAAAAAGTAGGCCATGAACAATAGATTAAGAAGGGGCAAAGAACAAAAGAAAAAGGGACTGTTATGATTTGAATTTAAAATTTTTGATTTTGGCATCAATAATCATGGTTGATTGGTTGGTGGTTTTATACAATTTGTAAGGTCTAAATATGATTAAATGGAAATATATAACTTAACTAGTTTACACTTTGCATCTTAATAGGCTTTTGTGATAAAGAAAGCTTATTAATAATTGTTAGCAATAGATTTTCTACCCCTTTTTTATCGCTTCACTAAATTGTTGCAATGTTACAAGTGATATTATATTTGCGTAATTATTAAATCTTATTCTAAATGTATGTTGTACAGGATTCTGTTGTCACTGGAACTTTCACATATAATGACGACGAAGAATGAAGCAAATTACCCTCTCTTACGAATGTTTTTAATGAACAATTAATTTTGTTGTCATGTTTAGACTTATGATCGCTTTAAGTGTGTTTCAATGTTTGTAACACTCTATTTGGGATTATTTTTGGATTGTTATGATTTGCTTGTAATGTTTGAAGTTTCAACTTTGATATATCGTGTGGTTAAATGTTGGAATTTTGATGTGTGGTTGAATGGCATGATAACTAGGATGACTTTTCATGTAGTTTCCATTCTTTTTTTTATTTTTTTACCAATTTTTTAGGTATTTTCTTAATGGGACTAGTAATGGGTATTTTTTTTGTACCTATCCCGAATATCCCCCACCCCGTATCCGATTCAATCGGGTATGGGGCGGGGGAATTCTTAACGGGGCGGGGACGGGGTAAGCAATACTTGCCCCGAACCCATCCCATTACCATTCCTATCAGTAGGACATTTAGTCGGGAAAATGCTTTTAGAGTACTGTTGATTTAAGAGTATATAAATATTAATTAAATGAAAGAGGTATACAGTACAATTTTATCGTATTTTTTCCGTCACTTTTCTTATAAGTAAGGATAATTAGGTTTTTTTCTTTCCAAATGTGATAACGGGTGGTTTTAGCCTTTATTATTTATTTATTTATTGTTGGGGAGGGGTGGGGCGGCAAGACGGATGTTCCCGACAGAGTTCACATGGTCACCATTTCACAGAATTCACATGTGTTGGAACCTTACGTCTTTTTCTATTCAAAAATTTGCGAAATCAGTGAATGGAGCTCGTTGCAAATGCCCTTGAATCATTTCTTCACGTTGTTATTATTATTATGTTCCCGACAGAGTTCACATGGTCACCATTTCACAGAATTCACATGTGTTGGAACCTTACGTCTTTTTCTATTCAAAAATTTGCGAAATCAGTGAATGGAGCTCGTTGCAAATGCCCTTGAATCATTTCTTCACGTTGTTATTATTATTATGTTCCCGACAGAGTTCACATGGTCACCATTTCACAGAATTCACATGTGTTGGAACCTTACGTCTTTTTCTATTCAAAAATTTGCGAAATCAGTGAATGGAGCTCGTTGCAAATGCCCTTGAATCATTTCTTCACGTTGTTATTATTATTATGTTCCCGACAGAGTTCACATGGTCACCATTTCACAGAATTCACATGTGTTGGAACCTTACGTCTTTTTCTATTCAAAAATTTGCGAAATCAGTGAATGGAGCTCGTTGCAAATGCCCTTGAATCATTTCTTCACGTTGTTATTATTATTATGTTCCCGACAGAGTTCACATGGTCACCATTTCACAGAATTCACATGTGTTGGAACCTTACGTCTTTTTCTATTCAAAAATTTGCGAAATCAGTGAATGGAGCTCGTTGCAAATGCCCTTGAATCATTTCTTCACGTTGTTATTATTATTATGTTCCCGACAGAGTTCACATGGTCACCATTTCACAGAATTCACATGTGTTGGAACCTTACGTCTTTTTCTATTCAAAAATTTGCGAAATCAGTGAATGGAGCTCGTTGCAAATGCCCTTGAATCATTTCTTCACGTTGTTATTATTATTATATATATACGTGGGTCTTAAAAATCCTATTCGCTTTCTTTACCTTAATTTCATTTCATGACGCTGCTTTGCAATTTCGTTTTCTTCTTCCAACTCTCTTATTACCTCAGAGAAATTAGGTCCCCCTACCTTCAATGCTCAAAATGTAGAATTACGCAAGCTACTCATAAATCGTTCAACATACGGACAAATCCTTTTGATTCCAATCATTACCTCCTTGTGGTTTGTATGACGTGGAATCCCAAGAACAAGATGAATCGTAACACAAAAACGACTTGTTTTCTGCGGAAAAACAAGCTTTATTTACTTTACATGGGGATGCTCAAAAGCACATTTCTCATGTCCCTCGGAGAAGTATAACCAAAGATTGGCATTGTAGTTAGCATTTAAACGTACCTAGAATCCCACACACATACACAAAATACATAATTTCATATTCTCGTCAAGCGGAGTACTAGATAGCCAAGCGAATCAGACACGAACATGTGCTATGAAAGTTCACCCTCGTTTCTTTGTTGAGCCAGGACTAGAGGTGCATCAAACACACAACCGTCATGGAGTGGCAACATTTTCCTTGGAGAGTGGATCAATTTCCTCCCCTTCAACACCAGGTTCACTGTTGGCAGCCCCCAAGCTCCGCAGCAACAGTTCCCATTTCTTTGCAGGCTCCTTCACGAAGACAAGCAGATGGAAATGGTTTTCATTTAACAATTTTCCCTTTAAAGAGTCCCGAAAACAATAATGCATTCAACTTAATCACAAAGAAAACAATAACAGAGGCTTCTATCAGAGTATCAGTGCTTACCTTCCAGGATAGATCCTGCGACATGCAATTTTTGATCATTTCTTGGAATGCAAAGGTACCATACATGGCAAGAGCTCTCCCAACAGCTACAACTATCTTAAGCACATCAGCAGGGTCGACTTTGGCACACTGGCCATACAATGGGGAGTCAGTATTCTATAGTGAAAATAGTTCAATTTATTCTCTAGATATGGGAAGGAACATAGAACTACATACTTCAACGTTGAAATCTCCCATGTGGAACCCAGTAAATCCTTCTTTCACAGTGTCAACAAGACCACCAGTTGATGCACAGATGGGTATCTGATCAACACACATTTCATATTGAAAATAAGTTGAACAGATATAGTAACATGTAGACATTACTGAAGTGGAGAAACGCCAGCCAAACAAATTATAAAACAATTTAACGCCCTTACTGTTCCATATCGCATCGCATGCAGCTGGATGAGACCACATGGTTCAAATCTACTTGGGATTAACATGTAATCAGCACCAGCAATGATCATGTGAGCCAAGGGAACATTGAATTTTGCCACTCCTCTAGCCTTATCAGGATATAACACCTCAAGCTGTTGAATCTGCCGCTCGAACTTTTTCTTTCCAGTTCCCTGAGATACTTGTCAATTTAGTTCATTTTCTTTTTCTGTCAAGACAAAACAATCAAACATGGATGGGTAAGCATTTCAGTTACTACTTACAAGTACTATTATCTGCGCATTCATTCCGACAAACTTGGGAATGGCCGCAGCGAGAATATCTGAGCCTTTTTGCTCTTCAAGTCTTCCAATGAATCCAATCACAGGTATGTTCCTATCCACTGGCAACCCAACTGCTGCCTGAAGAGCTTCTTTCAACAAAGGCTTTGCATCCATAACCTGTAAGCCATACATGTAAATGATTTTAAGGCAAGAGGACTCTAAACTGTTAAAAACATAGTGAAAAGAATGTGTAAAATCTGTATTTTCTTTTCCTTTTCTTTTCTATTTTTTATTTAATTTTAATGGATAGTAAGAACTGGAAAGGGTAGAGGCCTCACAGTTGTGATATCGTAGTTGACATCAATGTATTTATCAGTTGCAGGATTCCACTCTTGGGTATCCATGCCATTTGTGATGCCAGTTAAGCAACAATTACGAATGTTGTTGTCCAGTTCAACACCCTTATCGGCTCCGGAAACAAGTTCCTGGGCATAGTAAGGGCTAACTGTTACAACCCTGTCTGCTTCTATAATTCCAGCCTTCATCCAGTTGATCTTCCTTCCCTTCACTGGCTTATTATACCTGCAACCATTAATGACATACATTTGTATTTGGAAATTTAACTGGCAACCAATAAATTCTTCAGTTTCAAACCAATTTTATAGGTAAGGACTCATACCCATCAATGAAATCGAAGGAACTTTTGAAGCTGTCAGGCAGATTGAGAAGAGAAAAGTCTGAAAACGCAAACCTGCCCTGATAAGCAATGTTGTGGATGCAAAAAACAACCTGCAAATTCCAGCCCATCATCAGAATGGAGATGCATCTTAACACCATTAGATTTTCCTGTGATTAGCAGTCGACTGAATAGAATCCATCTTACCCTGGAATTCATGTAGATTCCTCTAGATTGGTACATTGTCTTTAAGTAGCATGGAAGTACAGCAGTGTGCCAATCATTGGCAATGAAGATAACATCTTCCCCTGTGACAAGAAAGCTCAAAGACTCTGAATATTCATGTTTTGCATGTTGAAATCCACCTTTCTAAATAAGACTTTTCAATTACCATATGGCCCCGAGAAATGTTTGCTGCTCCTAAAGTTGAGAACTAGTGGTGCCAGCAAAGCTGCCTGAAAATGAAAACCATTGAAGCGAGCACGATACAGAACTCATGATGGCCCATTCAAATGTCTAAGCAAGTATAGGGGAAAATAACATATGGGGATGGTCAACACCGTCTATAATGCTGGAAGAATATCTTTTGTTTCTGAATGTGAAGAAAATGGAAAACAAAACCATGACCAATTATTAATTAGCTTTATCGTGAAAAAAAAAATGGATTTAAAAATGGATATAAACCTAAAGGATGAAAATATATTTATTTTGTGTGAATAAAATTTTTCAAATAGGCGGTGATGTTTATTTAGATGGTCTTTCTACGCTTTCCTTTTTCATTATCTGCACCAAACTCTAAAAGAGTGAAAACCCCTTACTGGTCTGTATGATTTAGTAAAAAATTTGCAAATATACTGTTTCAATCAGCAATCCCAACTTCTGTTTTCTTCATGGTAGATGCAATAGACTGAAGATTTTACAACAGATTCACCTGACACAACAAGCTGAAGCAAAGTTGGTTGTCTTCATAATCTGTTCCAGCATTAGGACCATAAATCTTTGATCCAGTTTTTCCCCAGACCTTCAGAAAACGAAGATAAAAGGACAAGAATCAACTAAGGTTGTCGACATCATTACATGATACAACTTGGATATACATGTGAACACAAAAAATTCACTGCATTAAAAACCTTCTCCAGGAACATTGGATGATCAACAAAAACACGATCAACTCCACGTTTATAGCAGTGGAAAAAGCGAACAATCTCAATCCTGCCTCCAACTTCTATCTGCAGTAAAATCACTATTAAGTTCTAACTTGATTATTATACATCTAGGGAAAATGCATGACATTTTCCCATTATACCTCAACAAGCACACTAGTATCCCAAGCATCTTTGTACTGGTCATAACGCGGAGAAACTGTCATGCATTGGTGCCCATTAGCCTATAAAATAAAACCACCAAACATATTAATTAGACAAAATAATCCTACAGTTGAGATATTTGTCCTAGATCTTCATGAATAATGAAACTTGAAATGGCTAATCATTTCCATATTTTTATAAGATTGGTAATAGTGCTTACTGCCATCGCCGGTGGCAACCCTCCAAGAACATCACCTAGCCCACCAGTTTTGCTCCATGGACCAACCTCTGCTGCTACAAAGACCAAGCACATCCCTTTTCCGCATACAATTGTTCCTGACGGTCTGTCAACATCAACTTTGCTCACCTTGCTCCTGCATAGCTTTGCAGTTACTTTTCCCTTGGTTCTCAATTGGAGCATATCGACCATATTAATTGATCTCAACCCATTATGGGTGTCAATTTGGTTTTTCAGGCATATCTGTACCAAGTTTGATTTATTTTCAACGGAAGCTGCTCCACCGTTTAAATGTGAGATAAAATGTGATGCGGTTACAGTTGCCATCGTTGACACCTCCCTGTGAATCCAAGGATAGAAAAACAGCAATTAGAATTAGAACATATGCCACAGAAATTAAACTAGATGTTGCTATTCTCCCAATCCTATCAATTGACTGAAAACACTGAGATTGACTGAAAACACTGAGCTGTGATCTTCTCCGGCATCTAAACTTGACTCGATAACAAGCATTTATAATCTTTAGCTCAGGCAGCTAAATCCACTTAAACTCCACAAAATTCGTAGAGTTCATCCAGAGTAAATAAAATCTAACATTAACATCGGTGCAATTTAATGGCATGAGACATCTAAAATAAAGCATGTTGTATAAACAAATATAACAATTCAGCAGACGGGGAAAGGAAAACATGAAACAGAAAGGGAAAACGAGACTCACGTACCAATTAGTGATAATCTACTTAGTGTAGTATTATTTAATTAAAGCTCAAATATATCATCAGTTGTTTTTTAAATAGCTTAATTGGACTCGAAAAATCTCGCACAAAATCTCTCAAAACAGTTGGGAAATAGGAAATAAACTCGGAACAGATTCTGTCAATTTTACAAATTCAGTGGGTAATCAGTAGTCTAACCAACTTACCAGGTCACACACAGCAAACTCCGAACGACCTCTGTGAGTGATGCCGTAAATCAGTGAAGAGACAATCTCTGAAGTTGTAGTGGGTGTAAACGGGGCCTACGAAGCCACGTGGCATCGCATAATGGGTAATCGCCTCAAAAATTGTTTCAAAGGAAATTGATTGAATCACACGAACTTGGGCCCCACTTGGAGGGAGATGGCATCCCTGAGAATATCCTCGATATCTGGTGGAATTTGAAATCGAGATATTTTCCCCGAGTCCTAAACGACGTCGGTGTGTTTATTCATTTCTTTCGTTGGCTGGAATTTTATTTGGGCCCAGCTTAGGTAAATGCCAAATGCTTTAAAACGAGATTTCATGGACCGTCCACATTTCAACTTGGGTGTGTATTTTGTGGCGAGGAAATTAAAGATTCTACACCTCTTTTTTTGTTCATATATTTTTTATATTATGACGTTAAACTATTTTTAATTATACCCTATTACATTACTTTTATGCCAATATTGTAATAAATCATTTTATTTTATTTTATTTTATTATTTTATTATTTTTAATAAATCACTGTAATTAGTTTTAATATTCATTTATTTCTTTATACTCTAGATTATATATATAGGTGTATATAAGCACCACAACCCCCACCACCCCGCCCCCGCCCCCCACCACCTGTCGCCGCCTCCCACTGCTGCATCGTCTGAGAATCTAGCACAAAATCGGTACAAATCGAAAAGCAGAATACAATATTCAGATTCTTGACTTTCGAATTCACCCATAGCAAAAAAGGGTAAACACTGCAGAGTCTTTGATGATGGATTTTTTATTTTCAAATTCCGGCATAACAGAAAGGGTATGGTGTGCAGTCTCATTGGGAAAAAGGCCAAGAGAAATTATAGTCCAAATTGGAAATCGCCAGCTACTGACACAAGCTATCCCCAACAACCACAAACCCTTCAAGCCCGTATTTTCCACAATTGATCTACCGCCATTGTTGTGCTTAGTAATGAATTGGGTTAAGTTTGGTTTTATGGCCGACGGTGAAGACAGGTGTGGGGATGTTGTGGTTGATTGTGACTTGCAGCAATTGATTTTATGATTGTGGTGATGGGAGCGGTTGAAGTGGTGGAGATGGTGGATTGGCAGGAATGGAGATGGTGCCATGGTGGTCTTGAATAATGGCTATGAGCCTATGACCTGTTGAATAAAATTGTAGTTCAAAGCGGACATTGGGGTAGTTGAAAGTAGGCTCTTGTTGCCGCCGGAACGTTTTCGGCGGTTGAATCTCCAATTTCTTTTTTTTGTCTTTTTTTTTTTTGTGCAATTTCACACTTTGGGAATATGCTATTTTTTCCTTTTTTATTTTTTATTTTATTTTATATATTTTTTGAAATTTCACAGCCTATTGCAATTCTTTTATTCTCAATTCAAAACTTCGAACATGTTCTGTCATTCACACATAGTTTTTTGCTTCTTTATTTTTTGTCATTGAAAGAGTTTTACCCTTCTTTGCTGCTTTTTACCATTATTCTATAAATATAAATTTTTTTGTTACTGTGTGAGTTTGTGATTGTTATCATAATTACGAGTTGTTACCACAAAACTTTGTTTCCCCAATAGAATTGACTTTTCTTTCTTCTTTTTCCTTTCTAATTATCAGTTTGTTACTTTTATTATCATTGTATTTTCCTAGGTAACATTGCACCGATAGTAACACAACGTTGTTACTTTTTTTTCTTTTTTTTAACACTTTGTTACCATAGTATTTTCCCGATGGTAACATTGCAATCTGATAGTTTTTTTAATCTTTGCTACTATAGTATTTTTCTGATGATAACATTGCAATATGATAGTTAACATAATTTTTACACCAGAAAAATATTTTCAAAATTAAATCTTCCTTTGGTTTTTGATAACATTATTTTTTAAATGTTATTTCTCTTTTTTCCTTTTTTTATTAACTAAGTCGTGGCGGAAGACGCCGCCGTGAGAGTTTTCGGTGATAGTAGTTTGTCGGTGGTGGTCGAAAGTGGTGGCAGCATTTGTGAGAAGGGTGATGAGTAATTATAATAATTATAATTTATAATAATTATTATTCAGAATAAATTAATACTTAATAAATTTAAAATTAATAAAGAATTAAATTTTAATTGAAATTGGGTTAGGGTAGTTTTGAAATAGAAAATAATATTTTTGAAATTTGTTTCAATTTAGGCGTATTTGTGCAAGACACATAAAAAAGGACCTTTTTATGTAAAGAACTTTTTTTGTTGTGCTTTAAAAATCCTCATATATGTCAATTATATATATTGCTGCATCTCTACGTCCACGATTTTTTATTTTTTTTAAAATTCATTTTCTCAGCCGCTAAACGCAGAACTAAATTAGTGGTTGCAATGCTATTATTGTTATTATTATTATTATAGATATTCTTTTTAATTAAAAACAATTTATTATTGTTGAAATTGTGTTCTAATAGTTAAATACTCGCATTTCGAGTCGAAAGTTTCGGGTTCGAACTATATCTGCCCTCTCTGAACCCTTGTATAAAAACAAAACAAATTTATGATCAATATTTTGGAATAAAATTTAAGTAGGGAAATGGAAGCCCCGAGTTCCTTTATCTATCTATAAAATAATATAAGGGTCAATTTCATAAATGGTCTATAACCTTTACACTTTTTATTAATTGGGTCTCCAACCTTTTCTTTTCAATACCGTGGATCCTTTATATTTTATAAATTCAGTAATAAAGTCTTTTATTACATTTACGCCCTTACTTTTTAAATAGAAACAAAAATATTATAAAAAATAGTAAAAATAATAAAAATAAAAATAAAATTTTCCCCACCTATCGAACTAGCTACCCATTTTTACCCATATCCCTAACCTGATAAAAATGAAAAAAACGAATGCTTGCACCGCTTTTCTTTTTTTAGGAAACTCTTATTTTTTCTTGTTATTTTTTATAACAGCAGGAGGAACAAACAGTAAAATTGTGGGTTTCCTCTTTGATAATAGAAATGACTACCTACTTAGTTACCCACTCACATTCTAATTCAATGTAAATAAAAAATTCGGTAGTGATTTTCAATAGAGTGAAATTGTTATAAATGACTTTATGAGTGAATTTATAAGAAATTGGGAACCTATAACATTGAAAAAAAAAAAAAACTTTAAACCCCAACTGATAGAAAATGTAAAAATTGAAGACCATTTGTAAAATTAACCCATTAAATAAATGTATTTCCCAAAGAAAAAAGGAAAGTATCTCGTCTTCAATTCACTGTAGATGGAATTTGCGCGCCCTTCAAAATATGGGGTGGTGGTAAATAGTGGTCTCGAAGGGTGTATGGACTCATACTCAACGCGGCATATGTACTCCTTCAATACATATAGCTGCTAGCTGTGCCACTATGATGAATTCTATGGAGTAAACATAGGTTCTTTTTATGGAACCTAAGTTTCAATGAGAAAACAATATGTGTGAAACTACGTGTGGAGTCTATGTTGTTTTATACATGTGTCATTTTTCAATGGTGTTGACTCTATAATATAGAGACCAAATTGGCTCCATAGAAAAATAAGTGGAATTATCGACTATTTTTTATTTATATTTGGGTAATTATATTGCCACTGCAAATTTTTATTCTCTCATCACATTTTAAACTCACAACATTTAAGAATAAAAATTGATAGTTACACCATAATAAATTTACCTCTATAACCAATATATAAAATATAATATGATAAGAATTAAAAACAAAATTTAGAATGAAATAAGGGAATCTCATCTGGCATTTCTTACACCATTGCCGAAGCCATCACAATGTAATCTTACTCTCTTGTTGCAATGCCGCAAAGGGCCGGAGGCTTTTGGGGAGAAAAAATGAATTTCTTTTCTTTTCTTGTTGTACTTTTATTGTCTCATTTAATTTCTATTTTAATTTTTGGGATGTTTTAATTTTTGCTAAATGTTGGGTTTCTAGTGTGAATAGAGGTGAATTCTTCATTGCTTTCTGTCCATTTTCTGTTCCTACTTCAATTAATTAGATCTGGTTAACAACATGATGAAATGGGTTGTGATTATTAATTTTAGAATTAAAAATTATTAGGTTAATTATTGTTTCTGCTTAATTCAATTCAATTTGGAAGATGCAAATAATTTTTTATTCAATTTACCAATGATGTCTAAATGGAATCAAAAGATGTCAGGAAAAAAATGATGGTGAAAGTAAGAAAATTTTTTTCTGAGTAGTTGCTTACGATAATTGGAAGAAAAGATGTTGGAGATGATGACAGTGAGGAAGGAAGAATCAAAAGAGAAAGTAAAAATAATAAAAAGATGATGTGAAACATCTTATATTTATATGTGAAAATGTTCTAGCACCTCCCGCAGGTTTTGTTATAAAACCTCTTACCCCATGTAGCATGTATTAATGTACACCACGTGTATTTTAAATTTATGTGGCGTGTATAAATGTATGCCATATGGGGTAAGAGGTTTTGTAACAAAACCTCTGGGAGGTGTTTGAGTATTACTGTATTTATATAAAGGTTACAAATGTAATTTTATTTAAGTGTATTTAAGTAAATTAAAAAAGTTGTTTAATTTGTAGTGTGAGAATGAAAATGTGTAGTTTTAATATAATTACCTTTTATATTTTTATACATTTTGGAACGAGAAAACAATTGAGTTTTTTTTTTTTATAGTAGTTATGTATAATAAAAGGAAAGTAAAACTGATTTAAAAAAAAAAAAGGGTAAAATAAAACTACCTTCTCACATGTGGGCTCCAATCTCATTCGACTACTCATTCTCTCGTCAAAATAAGAATTATCAAATTAGAACAGTAACTAAATGAAGAGATATATTATGAAAAAAGATTAATCTACTTATACAGATAAATACATATGTGTATTTACAGAAAGAGTGTGAAATAACAATTTCATTCCATGTTGTGTAATAAAAGAAAGATAGAATATATAAATAAAATTATAATATTATTCCCTATTTGTAAACATATTTGTACACTCATCTGTACATGTAGCACTACTCTATGAAAAATATTTTTAAACTCAACTTTTCTAATACTCTATAAGTCCTATATAAAAATAGTCAAATATCATTTTTCACATAGTTTAGAGCATTTACATCAGTGGTGGAGCCACATTATGGCAAATGGGTAGTGGTGCTCCCAAAATTTGGAAATTTCCTTTTTTCTTGTCCTTTGTTTTTTCGTTTCTTTTTGAAAATTTAATTTACTGATATTGAATTGAAATTGAAATAGAAAAATAAAATTTAGCTTTTACCTTAAAGGTCTACTAGTTAAGTCAACTCCCATATAAAACAAAAAAATTTGTACAATTTTAAAATATTATACACATACTTTTCTAGGGTTGTCAAAATACTACGACCTATTTATGTAATTGATTATATTTACTATGTTGGAGAGATTTATTTTGAAAATAATGTTATTCAATGTAAAAGCAGTATTTAGTTCGAAACCAGTATCGTTTGAAATACTTTAATTGAAATGAACATCGTTTATTTATTATTTAATTTTTACCCCTCTAAATAAAAATTTATGTCTTCGCCACTGTTCTACATTGATAGTTTTAAAATTAACTATCTACATAAATAAAAAGTAGAATATTTGTGATTGTTAAACGATACCTAAACAAGTTAAATTTAACTATTAATTTGGGCTATATTATTGACTATAACCAAAAATGTTAAATTTAACCATCAATTCAATAGTCAAATAATGGACTAATTCCAATTTAATTATAATAAAAAAGAAGAAATAATGCTACATAAAGTATTAAGTTTATTGTTAACTTTAACAACAAAACTAGTAACTTGTTATAGCATCCACAATGAAAGTATTAAATCACATTTTTAGTACTATGTATTAGTTACAACTCAAAAATAGAATTATAACGGAAAAGAATATTTTTAACTTCAAATTAAAATTGTTGTTAAAATTAACAAAAATTTTAACAATAGTGGCATTCTCTCACTCCCTTTTCATTTAATTTATATGGTAATCGCTGATTTTGGATTCATGGGGAAGTAAAATATAAAAATTAACTAATAGGTTTTATTTGTCACTAAATTTAACACCTTAAATGTGCTAATTTTAACATCTTTAATGTATTAGTAATTGATAAATTTATAATGTTGACATGTCATTTAACAATCACTTAAAAGTTTTTTTTTTTTTTTTTTTGCTTATGTGGCAAGTTAACTTAAGTACTTCATTTCTATGTGAAAATAAGTAGGAAACTTTTTTCATAAGACAAAGGGAATGCATCCAATGTGACTTCTTTTCTATTCACATCAATTCTAAATTATAGTCTGTTACCCTATTGAGTGTGTATTTTATTTTTCAATTGACCAAAATGTCCTAGTTAAGATGGTTAGAATATTAAACATTAAAATAGACCTTAAAATAGACCTTCCTTCTCCTAATATTAGTTAAATATTTTCACAATGCTTTTTGTCATCAGGGGATAAAAAAAGAACATGGAAAAGTTTATTTTTCTAACTGCATTCAATATGTTTTCTTAATTAGTGTAAAAATGTGTAGTTGTCTATCTTTATGGGCGGAAAAGTAATCAACAACCATTAACGTACATTTTATTAATTCCTTTATATTCTTTCTTTATTTTCCTTTTTTCTTTACACAATGTCATTTACAAGAGTTGTGCTACTTGAACAAAACAATATACAAAAATTTAAACAAAATTTACACATGACATTATCCTGTTTTTCAACACATCACATCACATTTTCATCAATGATTATCACATGAGCTACATCTCTGTTTTATCACCCTTTTTGTCTACTCATTTGTCTAAATAGATTTTTTCCATTGACAATGTCAAAGTAAAAAGAGAGAGGTGTGAGGGGAATTTGAAAATATGTGTTCATCTCTCTCCTCCAATCCACATTTCTTGCATTGGACATGGTCATGCTCTCCCTGTGAATTGTAAAAATGTTATAGTCACATCATAAAAAAAATCTTATGTGGTAAGAGAAAATATGGACAATGTCTAGCACACTGTTTACATTTAGATGGTGTGCTAGACATTGTCTATTTATTATTTTTTTATTGTTTTTTGTAAATTCTCTCCACATATTACCATTTAAGACAATAATTAAAAATTTTTTTGACTACTTTCACAATTCACATTTTATTTGTCACATATACTAAGATGGAAGGTGTACCTTTGGAGATGCGCCCGTAGAGCATACAAAATGTCTAAGGAGACATAAAAGTCCAGCATGTATAAATGAAATTGTATATGTGACACAATTTCACTGGATGATCGAGAAATGTCCATGTGATCACTGCTCTATGAATTTGTGTCACATGAAAATGTTACTTATTCATGACTCCCTAAAATTGCTCTAGAGCATAAATGTCTTGATGACATTGAGACCAATTTTAGAAGAAACAACATATCTCAAATCACATTGTAATTTGACTGAAAATTATAAAATACAGACGTCGGTACGTGTTACAGATCTGACTCATTAGAAAAACTCATTAATCTTCTACACCACCCTTGTTTATTTATTTATTTATTATTTTTTTTGGGTGGGGACTAATCATTGACACATTTGGTTCCTAATGGTAATTTATATTCAAATATTCTATTGGCCAGTAAGCAAAAGAGCAACACATCTTTTATTTATCAGTTCTATTACTATATTTGTGGGCTTATTTCGCCTCAATTGCATTAAATTTAAATATATAGGTGGACTATATTGCCAACACAAATATTACTTATCACTAAAAATAATCTAACACTATACATATGGTGTTATATCGAGACTATATTTATCACACCACATTTTAAGATGATTTTTCTTTTAACTAAAATAGACATAATTAAGATTCCAAAAATAACCTTTTTCGTATGTTAATTGCCGCTTTAATTTTTCTACGGTACACTTAAGTTTCATTAAACTTGTACATTTCTTCTAATCTATATTATTTATAAATCTACATTTTACATCAAAAAACATGTTTTAATTGGTGTGTCATTAAAATGTGGTGTCACAAATAAAAATTGTAGTGAGAATATATTTACCCTAAAATATAAAGAGCTACATATCCTTTTGCAGTTAAAGATTTTTCAAACAAAAGAAGACATACAAAGTTACAAACTATTGGGCTGTTGCAGACAAAACTCAATTGAAGAAAAAAAGTTTTTGAAGATATTAATGCAATATTAAGTAATAAATAATAACTGCAACCTAGGTTGCCAAACATTAAGAAAATAATAACTGCAATCTAAATATAATACTCCCTCTATTCCACAAAGATATTCCCTTTTCATTTTTCACATAGATTGCGAAAACATCATTTAATATTATTGAAAATGTACAATTTAACAATATATTTCATAATATACCCTTTGATTTATTTAATATTTCACTTCAACTGTTCTTTGTTATTGATTACTATGTATAATAAATGAGAGTATATTAGAAAACTGAAAAATTAACTTAAAAAAGATGAATATAATTTGGGATAAATAAAAAAGAAAGGAGAAATATCTTTTTGGGACGGAGGGAGTAGTGTCCATACGTCCCTCTCGAGTCCATCAGCCGCGACTCCCGGGTCCTTTATTCAAGACTGATTCTATAATTTACAGAAGAGGACGGATTCCATGTCCATGAATCACTTCCTTCCTTTGCCACTTAACATAGCTTCCAAGTTCCAACTTATTAAAACATTAACCAAAACATCGTGCAAAGAAAAAAAAATAAATAAATAAATTTGGAAGGTAACACGTTGAGGTTTCCTACAGAGCCATCATATGAAATGTTAAGAGATTATTGCAGCTGAACTTGAATAAGAAAAACTAAGTATTTGCTCTCAGAGAATCTCACAAATGAAAAGAAATGAAAGGGAGTCAAAGACAGAAGAATGCCAGAAAACTCACCGAACTGGAAACCTGTTCTTCATGCAGGCACCCAGCACCCTACTGGTTTTGGACCTATTAATTATAGACCTATAACTTGCTATTACATCAACTACCAAGTATGTAGATGATCCGTGAGATATCTTTAAGCCAAAGCAAATATGAGGTCAATGCATCCACAGCACAATACTTCAATGATAATAATGCTATTTATCTACACTGTACCAAATTTAAATTTACACACTGAATGCAACAAATGCATGGGGTACATGTGCCTTCAGAAATCTCTAGTCTTTTTCAGCACAACGAACACCAAACAACTCAATCAACGTAAATGACCAAACAATTTTGTAAAGCAGAAGACTAAATAGCAAAGTCCTCCAACTAGATTCGGCAACATTTCTCATTTAAGAGGAATTATCATCTCCATTATAGCTTGACCAAGATTAGCACATGAGAAGGCAATTTAATAAGTTAGCATCAATATAAGGAGTATGAGGAATCCTGAATCCATGGGGGTATAAAAATTCACAAAGCTTTGCCAAAGATATTCTAAACTACGAGACCATAAATATGGGATGTGCAGCAGACTGCGGGAAAGCAAAAAATCAACTTGCTGAAAATTGAATTTCAAATGCTCCATAAAAGCACAGAAATTTCGTTTACAACTAACGTAATCAGCAATCAAGACATAAAATTTTTATTAGAATGGAAAACCTTGGAAAACTTCCATCCATGAGTTGAACATTGAGTAGGATTACATGATACAAATTTTCAAACCATTATGTTGGAGAAAGATAAAGTCTCAACAATCAATCCATTAGCGATTGAAAAATAATTCAACAATGTTTGTTATGACCCTCACCCTCCCTTTTGATAGTTCTCAGCCGATAAAAATCAATTACATTTCATAACAACCCAAATTGCCTCATAATAGAAACTGCTAGTCTTTGGAATCTTATAAAGCAAATCATTTGCTCGCGCACAGTCACCTGTGGGCAGTGACCAGAGTCTCTATGAACCTCAAACCATCGAACCTCAGTGCAAATTTATTCTTCTCTGATGAAGCCATGAGTGAATTCGTTGATGTACCCTTTAGAATAAATAAATAAATAAAATGATAGAACAGCATCTCATCAATAAGAAAAAGCTTTAAGAATACCAAATTTTAGTAACTGCTTCCAGCTCAACAGTTGATCCAATACAAAACAACGAAACTTGGAAAACAACAAAAGATCAATCACTAAAATAGTAAAATTGATATCTGTATCTAAGGAACATTTCTGCTAGAAAGAAAAAGGGGGGCTCCAAAAACAAAGGCATCTCATAAGATGTACAATGCTATATACGTCAAAGAAATTATGTAGATCAGGTCAGTCAGAGACAAAACAAATCACAAATTCAATCAGTTGTCAATTACCCCCATCCGAAACAAACAAACACACACACACACACACACACACTGAAACTTTAATGTGTATCGCGATTCGCGAAATTCTTGATGAACAAGAATATATGATGACAACGAATTACCTGGTTCCCATAAGGGTTGACTGTTACATCATGACCAGCGGCGGCGCATGAAGAAATCGCCGCGGTGGAAGCGGCGACTACCGACGCAACGAGAGTGCAAAAGCCTTTCATTTGGAAGCCTAAAGGCGATACGAATTAAATGCTAGATGAAGCGGCAATCTCCACGAGTGCACTGGACGAAACCCGACGACGCGCCTTCGCCTGATCTCAACGCGCCTCACACCCTTGCGACTCGGGTTTATTATCTCGACCCGCCTCCGTTAGATTTAGAGCTTGTTCCCTATTTATAATTTTACTTACGACTAATTTGACATTTAATTTGATAACTACTTAATTATAATCATATATTTTAGACTTTTTTGTATTTTTAGTAAATATTCTACCACTCTCCTCATTATAATTTCTCCACAGACAAATAATGAGAATCAAACAAGTTTTAACTCGATTTAAATTTTAACTATAGTTCCGTAGATCCTAATTCACTCGATCCAATATATCAACGACACGTGTGAGCAGAGCTTGGAGGCGGAAAATGACGCCTCGATTTTCAGGGTTGGGTAAAGATGCTCAAGATATGCCAATCACTAATATCGGATTGCGGAAAGTCTACGTTGTTTATGTCAGTCCATCTTGTAGATGTCTTCTGAAAGATGTTGAAAGGCTTCAAGCACCAATATTACTGTAACTATACCTAATGTGAATTAGATCATATTTCTTCTACGAAGGAACTATAATCCTTAGGTGCTATTAAGATACATTTATTTTCTTTTTTTCGTTTGTCCTAAATTATAGACCATTTTTTTATTAAAATATAGTTAGAATCTTAATTTTCTTATATATCATTATTTAATAATACATCGTTATCTAGAAATAATAATAATAAAGTAAAATAATAAGTAAATAAAAAGGTATATTGAAGAGATACTATTATACTTTTCTAACAACATTAATTAAACTTTTCTCAATCGCTGTAAAATTAGGAATGTAATGCCCCGAAATTTCCCAGCATAAAAATTTGAATAATAATAACTAGTTATTCACACGTGCGCTGTACGTGAATGATAACTCCAAATATTTCACATTTACAAAAAAGTTCATTACGTAAAATATAAATTAACAAATGGTAATAGTAATAAAATCAAATACAAAAATAATGTGTATAGTCTACATATATTAGAAGGTTGGAGCACTACAAATCTAACTCATCTAAAAATTTTGAGTGCAGAAAGAGCAAATACTGTAATATTTTCCTTTAACCAATTCACATTAAGTAATAATAAAGAAAAATATGCACATATCATTCCTTCAAATCCCTGCATCAATGAAATAACATCAGTCACTTCTATTAAAAATTATTAATTTGTAAAACATTAAAAATTTGACACATGAGTATAAGTGCATTGTATGTGGCCCTAATTCCTCTAGTGGCATCCCATTTCTACGACACTTCAGAAATAACATGTTAAGCAAAAGCTACTTGCATTCATGTACTATGAACATGATGCTAAGATTATTTCAGCTGCTCATTGCTACTGCAGATGAATTTGAGAGTCAGTCGGCCACTCAAGCAGAGGGAGGCACTACTATGGTCTATGTCAATTTTGTTACAAAAGCTTAATAGATACAAACATTTTAAGTTGTTAAAAGCATGAGGCACTCTATGGATAGACATAATTATCACAGAAGATGATACAAACACTGATTTTCTTTATAGTGAATCTTGGTTGCAATGTAATTATTGCAAAATATGATTAATTACCTTTGATGTATTCCCCGATTTTCCTTCTAACCAGAACATCCAACAGTGTTGTCATGATTCATCGTCTAAACATCCAGTAATTGCAAGAAGCAACTGCAAGCTATATCCAGTCACGCCTCATTCCATCTCCGATTGAAGCCATGGTAAACATTAATCTTATTCAGGAATTAAACAACTGAGAAATGATTATGCAAAAGAGTTTTAGATGGGGCATATTCACATTTTAATTGACATAATCAAAGGACATGAATAAAGGCCTAAAGGACAATACCATTCCTTTTTTGATATACATGCCTTATGCAGCTTCTGCTAATAAGTGATTAATAAGCTATGAGCTTGCACCTTTAGAATACCCATACACCATTAGAAAACAGGAATGCCCAAGTTGATGACTAAACCCATACACCTTTAGAATCACTTGACAATATCTAGGCATCAGTAAATCATATTAGATTTTTATAGAATGACGTGAAGACCTTCACACCATTTAAATAGAGAAGAATCATCCGAAATAACTAAAACTGTTATTTTACCTTTAATGCACATTTGTATATTGCATCAGCTACTATGTAGTTCAAGTTAAGATATTATCGACCATGCCATCTATTCTTGACCTTTTGGAAGATTGATTATTGCTTTTTTAGCGAGGTAAACCAGACGTGTAAAATGGTTGTCAAGCGACATCATATTCTGCAAAGGTATACCGTACTTCATAAGTACGCCTTCATCATCTACGAAGATAAATGAAAATGCTAAAATACAAGCTGTGACTTCAAGATTCATTTAGATACCTGCATTCCATTTCCTAGTCTTAGACTGATTTTCTCTCTATACCTTCCCCGTCTCACCTTCAATTGCAACTTCATGCTGCAATCTATCAAAAAAATGATTTAGTTTGCTAACATGTGGTAAATACATATTAAAATTTCATTTTCATCCAACTTGTAATTTTAAGACATCAAATTGAAAGAATAATGGATAACGCATATAAAATAAGCTAGGATCGTCTTGGCAATACTAAAGATGATTTTTTCACATTCATTAAACCCTACACTATTCAAGACTTGACTGGTTAAGAATAAAATAAATCCAACCTTCAGCTGCATTACTTGCAAACGTATCTAGTACATAAATATTCATTTTTCAGAAACATCAGACCATGTTTATCCATTATGGCGTGTGAATATACCAATTCACGGTGATTAAATCTTAATAAAACTACCTAAAAAACATTCACTTAGATTTCAACAAAACCAGTAATTGAATAGTCATAATTCAGAAATTGTAACAAACACATACCATGAAGAGGTTAACAACACAAAGAAATGAAGCCATGTGCCTAATGTTTAACCGATATAATTCTTTTATGGAACTATCTAAAATCATACCTACATTTTATTTCCATCATATTTTACTGTTGAATCAACATCTAACAATCCATGACCTAGGTATATTGATTCTTTAACTAATGATTCTAAGTTTGATGTGAATATTATATTTCTTTCGTAAATTTATTGTGTACTTGAATACTATCAATATGATTAATACAATATTTTGTAACTAGTCTAATAGCACCTCTCTTGTGTACCTAGTGTAATAAAGTAGCCACTTTTATTCACTTAAAAATTTCCGTTATAGTAAATAATCAACATAAATAAAAAACTTTCCTTCACAAAAAACATAAATAAAAAACAAAGGTGGGTGATTTTATATTTTAGAGATTAATGTAAAGTGTTTTTTATTTCTATAAGGGCGAAATACTCAAGAAAGTTAAAAAGAAGCCAACAAAAGATTCAATTAAAATCTCTGGAAATAATCAGACTTCGCAAGCAAGGTAAAAAGAAAACTGATTCTTATTATTACGAAATAATACACACTAAATTTGTAAGATTAATATGTGTGTATTTACATAGACACATGTATACCCACAAATATATATACAGAGAGAGACAAGGAAAGAAGAGGAGACATGTTTCCATTCAAAAAAAGAAAAAAAAAATTACAAAGAAAGAAAAAAGACACATGTTTCCATGCTTGGTGTAGTTCAATAAACATTCTTCCGTTTCTAATGTTTTACATGTCTTTATTTCACTTTCTTCTTATGATTTTTGACAACTGTATTTAGGAAAGATACATCATGATTAATGAAGTTAATTTATATATTTTATATCACACATTTAGAGATGCAAAAAAGGGTAAAAACGAAGAAAGAAAACTAACATTTTTCAATTGAAATGGCAGCCCACAATGAAGTGTTCAATCATATAATTGCACTTAGTATATGTCCACCAACAGTGCCTTTAGTGCAACTCACACGATTGAGATATGTAAAGAAGTTATTTACTGCTAGAATTTGGACTAAAGTTATTTTGTATCCTTAGATGAAAAATTTACATATAGAGATGATTAAACACCAATTACATTTGAGATTTCTTTCATTACAATCGGTCCTTGATTCAAAAAATTCATCAATTTCAAGGAAAAAACTTAAAATTTTCCAACTTCTATATGTCTAGGTCTTTAAAAATCTCATGAAGATTAGTACCTGAGATTAGGGTCCCTCAAATAGCAATTTGTGATTGTTAAGTTAAAATATGGTGGTGGCTTCAAGTCGTCAAGATCTTCAACAACTGATGTAGTGAGAATTGAAAAAATGGAATGAAATGTGATAGAAGAGGAAGTGCAGCCTTGAATGCAGTAAGAATTTAAAAAAAGGAATAAAACGTGATAGAAGAGGAACTGCAACCTTGATTCTGAATTCAATTAAAAAAATGATCAATCAATCCAGAATTTTATTTTTTCATTTTCTGTGAAACCATAAACAAAAGAGTGAAATGGGATTCAAAGTTTTGGGGTCAATTAAGGATAGGGATTCGACCAAGAGTTGACTGTGAATGGCGTGATTTCTCTTTTTCTTCTTTAAAAAGGAATGACGCGTGAATTATTGTTGAAAAGATTAGGAAGAATCCAATTTAACAAAATAGGAAATATTAATTTAAAAAAATTTAAAAATAAAAAATAGAAGGAGAAGTTGTACCACGAAGTGTACCATTTTTGGGAGGAATTTGAGGGTTGACTTTTATAGGGTGACTAAGTTTATTTAATATAATAGTGACAGTGGTTTAATAAAATAGTGATAGTGATAGTATGAGGAACTTGTCTCGGTGAAGGGTACCGAAACCTCCTGTAGTCTGGGTATATTTGAGTGTAAAGAATAAAAATA
Organism: Nyctanthes arbor-tristis; assembly: GCA_963692815.1. Classification (NCBI taxonomy): domain Eukaryota; kingdom Viridiplantae; phylum Streptophyta; class Magnoliopsida; order Lamiales; family Oleaceae; genus Nyctanthes; species Nyctanthes arbor-tristis. The sequence goes on along the minus strand of CAVNYN010280853.1, from coordinate 11,648 downwards.
ATAAAAATAAAATAAGAGGTGACGTGACAACGACGTGGCAACCGCATAATATATGACGTGGCAACCGCATGGAGGGTGACATGTCAACCACATGGCAGCCAAGTAACAGCCCCATAAAGGGCCAATAAATCCCCACATGATGAAAATAGGTGTTGGTTAGAAGAGGAGACAAGTGTCTCCTTTTGCATGTAAATCAAGTGGCATTCATGCAATTGCTTAGAGATACCTATAAAAAGGGATGTAACCTTCATTTCCGAATGCCCCATCCATCCTCTTCTCTCTTCCCTCTCTAGAAATTTCACCCTAAGCTCCTCATCTTCTAGCCTTTCCATATTAGTCCCTCAACTAGCAAATATTGATACTTTAGTCTTTTAGCTATCCAAATAGCCCCTCGACTATTGAATCTACATATATGAGTCCTCAACTATCAAGCCCTTCGATACTTGTCCTTCAACTATAGACATCATGCATATTGGTCCCTTAGTTTTTAAGGAGTTACGACCTGGTTCTGGAGTTAGGAAGCATCGATACATAGTACGGAACTGCTTGGAGTGCAATGTATAGTCAATATTGGAGGAGCTATGTCTAGGAAACCTTAGAGAAAACAGCAGTACAATTGGAGTAGAAGAATACTTGAGGTGATGAATTATGATTTGGGAGTGATGAATTATGATTTGGGACTTAAGATTATTATGTAAGAAGATGATTTTGTAAGAAAATAGTATTCTGCCGTAGATACTGAGTCCCCTGTAGAACTGGATTAAACTCCTCAACACTAAAGATTGGTTATATTTGGATAGATTACGATGAGCTAGCAATTGCTTGAGAACGAATGCACTAAGGGGTAAGTTCTTTATATTTATGGATACTAGGGATTAGTTTCTCAAGTTTAATAAAGATAAAAGAAGGAATTTAGGAAACTTAAAATTTCTACATGAGGTGCAGTGACCTCCGGGTCACTGCTTTGATTGAACTTAGCCTTGATATGTATTTCAATCTTTGTTTTGGACAAGAATTTGGAAGAGAATCGACCTTGAATAGTGAGTAACATGGGTTGTCCTTATGTTAATAAACTTGTGCATTTAACTTGTTTTTAAAGCATTGATTTTGAAATGTCGATAATTGATCACTTGTGTGCATAGGGTGCATTGATCATGATATTTGAAAGGCATTGAAAGTATTGATAAATGAGTATTGGTATGCATTGATTGAGTATTGGTATGCATTGATTATCTTTTTGAATAATGACATAATTTGAATGGACCTATACTTTGAAATCATTGGTCATTTGCATATTTGTATGTGAGGACTACTAGCTTGGTATGTTCTCTTGTTTACTCCTACGTCATAGGACTTGCAATGATATCGGCTTGCATGGCATGGGAGGGTCCTCCAGTAGGGGTCAACTGGGGGAGAGTTTGGATCCCTATCTTTATGATTTTGGCATGATATTGTGATTGATTTGAGCTATTGTTTAGATTGATTTGAGCTTTTGTTTAGAGCATATGCTTGCTAGTGGATTGGGCCCTATGCTATTGTTGCTTGTATCATGTACATGCACAACTGAATTGTTACTCACTGAGTTAGTGAAAAACTCACTCCTTCCCTTCTACAATTTTGTAGATACGAAAATAGATGCTTTGGAGCCGATGTTGAAGAACAGGATTGAGTGCATACATGTGGATGTTGGTGAACTAATAATATAAAATGGTAACCAATATTACGCCATAGATCAGTTCTTTAATAATGTCATGGAACAACCAAATTGATATTTTAAATACGAAAGAAAAAGGCACACTATCTGTCGAAAGTATTCACACATCCTTGTTGTAATTTTCTAAGCAAATTATAGAACAAACCGTCATTCTAAAAGTATATCTTGCCTTGAATTGGCTTGAACAGAAATAAAATGATTTTTTTTATAAGCTTTTGGTTAATTCCCCATGTTTAAAACATATTTCTTTGTATTTGCATTAAAAAGCATACATTCTGTCGTAAGTGTCAAAACCCTCTACGACTGTCTATTTTCCAAAGTTTAAAGTCTTGAACTAAATGATCTTAACGCATCTTTAAATGAAATTAGTCAATGCCATGTTTCTTTCAAAGAGTTTCCACCAAATGTATTTCTTTAAAGTGAGTTAACACATGACATCATAGAATGACGTAATGAATAAATAATTTAGGGAAAATTTTGAGGTCGTGACAATTGTTGGTATCAGAGCAATGCTCTTACGGACCCACGTACACGTACCTTTTTCCATAAGACTCGGCTCTATTGTGATGAGTATTTAGGTTTAGTATTGGTGGATTTCTATTAAGGCTTATTAGTGGGAGTAATCTATCCCTTGGTTATGATATATATTGTCAGCACTTGGTTTGATGTGATATGGCCATTGTTAGCTTTTGTCTTGATTTGTTTTACAAGTTTTTGAATTGATTTGTTTAACTGGTTAACAGGCTCTTGTTATGTGATATTACCGGCTCTTGAATTGAATTGATATTGTTTGTCGGTCTTGTTTTGATTGAGATCGGATGTTCTGTTCTGATTTGCTGGCCTTTTTATTGTGCACTTGGGGATAGAGAATTCTGTCGGCTCTTGTTTTGGAATATTATGACCTTAGTATTGATTTGATAAAGCCGACCTTTTATTGAGCAATGTTACTTGTTGGCCTTAGTTTTAGAGATTTTATTGGCCATTGCCCTTGAATTGGGTTGATGTTACTGGCTTTTGAATTGGTCTAGTTGGAATATAAAGGCCTTGTTATGAAACTAGTTAGACATATGGGCAATAATTTCTTGTGCTAGTTATGGATTAAGGAGATGGTTAGCTATTGTGATATTATAGAATACATGACATCTTTTATTATGGAAGATAGAAAATAATATGGGTTAATGAGAGACCGAATTATTGGAATAATGGATTACTTAATCTTACAATTTTGAGTTCATTTGATTTTGGCTCAAGTATATTCTTCAGATGGCCTATTTTGGTTTTGTCTTGATAAGAGGATTTGTTTGGTCCCATTATTGAACTGAATATAGTATGAGTGGATTTTCTAGGGTGCTATGAGAAAATAAGCCAAATAAAGAGTTATGTCCAACAAATTGGATTTTTGGACATTTGAGTAATAGGCCATTCAAGTTTAGTACAAAAGGATTTAGTTGAGATCTAGCCTACTACATTTAGTTATGGGCTAGAAGAATTTAAGGCCCAATTGTGGAATAATTTGGTTTGAACCTTATGGATAGGTCATTTGAGCTATAGTAAAGTGATTGGACCATTAAGGGATTTGGCCCAATTAATTGGAATAGGTCCAAAGAAATATTTTAGCCAAATACAGTACTTGGAATGTGTTGATACTCACAGAATTCAATCGTGAATTATTTTGGTCCAACACATTAAGTATTATTTTGAGTGTGTTGATACCTATTGATTATATCCCACAAGGAGTTTTGCTATGTTTTAATATTTTGAAAGTAATAAACGTATATTGCAAGGACAAGGCAAATAACTGGAATTTAATTCCTCATCTCCCTTGCTAATCGAATTCATGTCTCGACTTGTGCCTTGATTGGTTGCAAGATACTTCAAGGAAATATAGAATTTGCCTAAACCTTGAAGCAAGAAAGAATGTGTTAGTCCTTCTATATCTTGCTGCCCTATTGATTTGATCCATTGTTTTCTTCATCATTTTGTTTTAAAAGCCAGGAACTTAGCTTGAATGTGTTTATCCTTGCATATCCTGCTACCATATTATTTGATTCGATTTCTTTGAAAATCTATGGCACTTTCCTTGAATGTGTTGTTGACATCAACCCTTTGAGAGATATCAATGTCATTTCCTTGAAATGTCGAAAACCTTATTGTATTATCTTGTATTATATGAGTTACTCGATTTGGAATAACTCCAATGTCATTCCTAACAAGAGCTTGTTTTGCTTGACAAACTCAATTCTGTTAGAGATGATTTTGCACACCTTTAAATTGCTGGAAAAGCCATTGAGAAATTGACATTCATCATGCTATTCTTTTGAACTATTACCTTGTGAGAAAATTCTCTTCGAGCTTTTTGTTGGAAAAGACTATACCCTCTTGAAAATCTATTCGAGGCAAATTGTTTGAATCACTTGTTTTCTTTTGATAGAGGCTAAAGCTAGTTTTGCATGTCTAGCTCTTAAATTTTCTTAGATATAACCTGTTTTGCTTAAGGTGGTTAATACCATCCTCCATCGTCTATCCTAAATAAACAATTTATTCATCGACCATGTTTTTGCTTTATACCTGATTTTGGAAATGTTTGATATTTCTCTTCTTGAATATTAGCCCTCTACTTTGAGACCTTGATTTTATTAACCCTTTCAATTGATTCTAAACCTTTTCGGGTATTACTTTTGAGACTGATGGAAAACTCCTCTTTGATAAATATGGCACACCCCTTGGAAAAGATTTCCTTTGATATTTGGCTTCATATCGATTTATGGTGAATCTGAAGTTTGGAGAATTTTGTTCTCCTCCTTACATGTTCTCCTTCTTGTTTTCACCTATTTTTGATTGTATTTGATTGCCTTCTTATGATTTTGGAATCCTACTTAGCTGTTTTGTTCTCGATCGCCTTCCTTGAAAAAATGATTTCGATCCACACCTTTTGTTAGCACTATGATCGAGCTTTTGTATTTGTTGACTATTGCCTTTTGACTACGATTTGTTTGGCAACTTGACAAGAACGTATTGATACGCTTTAGAATGTCTACATTTGAACTTGAAATTTTGAGAAAAATCATGCACATGTGCCATACTTCTTCTCTTCATTTCTTTCCCTTTGACTTTGTTTGGGACACGAGGCCTTTGGTATGACTTTTGTATTATCGGCTGTTTTTCTTGCTAACATGACTCTGGTCGACTTTTCCTTGCAATGTTAGACTTTTGAGACTGATTGGTTATTTCTTTCAAGACTTGTTTAGTCCTTACAATTTAATTTGTGGAAACTTGGAATGAAATTTGAAAGATGGCTTGAAGCCGAGAAATAGACTGGGAGCAAATCTTGAAAGTCATCAATCAACAGGTGATCATAACTTCTTTTGATAAATTCGGCTGAATTATATGATTTTGGGATCATCGAATAATGGTTTAGATAGATCCTAATATATTGAAAAGATCTATTTAGGCTAGTATGATGTCTAGTGACTTGATCAAATATGAATACTTAGTGTTTGGCTAAACCCTAAGGATTTTGTAGCGAGACATCTACTTCGACTATGTTAATTGTACATAATTCGATGTAGGATTGGCATATTATGTTGATCTAGTAATATCGTCCAATTGGGTATTTAGTGTGTTTGAGTACACCTGTCCTAAGGGTTTTGATTTGAATTAAGTTGGACATTTGGTAAATTTAGTTTGATACTTATTGGGGATCGATTTGATGCTCGATTAAACTTGTTCCCGAGGATTTTGATTTGATTGGATATTTTAAGGACTATGATAGAATCTTGAGGATAGCTTGATGTTTGATTAACTGGTTGAGTTACTAGGATTTTGATTTGATGAATGAAATGTTTGGGATTCTCAAGGTCTTAGATAATACACTGAATGGAATATTAGGCCAATTTGATTTTTGAACTTCTTGGGGTTGAGTGACGAAGTATTAAGACCTCCTTAATTATGGAAATAGAATGATTGGTCACTTATATAAGTTTCCATTGTGACTTATTTCAATAAATCCGAAATGTCCTTCATAAGACACATGAACTACTTGGGTTTGAAGAGATCGGATGGGGTTTGATTTAACTATGTGCTTTTGAGGATTTTGAGTACTAGTGAAACTTGGACGATACAATCTATCAAACGTGATGATTTTGAAATGATATTTGGGTTACTTAGGCTTGAAATGTTATTTGTGATATGTGAATTGGGACTTAGAAGGTGATAATGGGTGTACAAACAACTTTGGACCAAGTTGAGAACAAAAACTATTATATGATCTCGAGGATAGTTGGACATATGATTAGTTGGACATATGATTGAATATAATGAATGTTTGGGTTTGATACTATGCATAGGTTTAACATTGGATGATGATATGATTATGTTATAGGGACTTGGTACTAAGGATTTGATCTAAAGATGGATTGCATATTTTGGTTGATTTGGTTTTTATATGATCAATTAGACATTGAGATTTTTGGTATAGTGCTTAGGAAATACGGATTCGATAATATGGATCATACAAGTTTTGATAAATGGAATACTTGGACCGTTAAGAATTTTGATATCGAGAATAATACTTGGTACATTATAGTAGGAAGAATTTTGATCATCTTGATAACTCAAGTTTGAATATTTGGAAAATTTAGGTCTTTAAGATTGAATATTTTGAGTTGGAATCTTTGGATAATTAGATTTTGAATATTGGATTTACTCGATTTAGAGTGTTTGGGTGATCAGATTATTAGTTCTATGATACGTTTGGATTTGATACCCTTATGAGAAAATTTGTAGTGACCAAAAAAAAAAAAATTTCAAGAAAATTGTAAACGCGTTTTAGTAAAGTTGCTATTATCTTTCATTAAACATGTTATACTCGTGCTCGTCTAGTTTGAGTATTAGATATAAAGTCCGATTTACTTCAGCTGTGTCCAATTTATTTTAAACTCAAATTATAATAATTTCTTTTGGTCCAAATTAATTTATTAAGTTTTGCTCATCCAACAATTTATTTAAATCCTCAGTTCTTATTCTTTTAACAGTATTTTTGGCCCAATTTTCTCAGTCCAAACAATTTAAAACTATTAGCCCAGCCTATTTAGTTCTTCTTCACCAATGTTCCTGCCGTTCAGCTCCTCCACCATCATGCCTGAAAATTTGTCAATTACAGTCTTCTTTCCTCTTTTGCCAGTATCTAATTCCCCACATCACTCACTAAATCAATCCTTTTGATATTTTCCCCAAATTTTTGTTCCCCAAATCCCTCCCATTACCTCCTCAACACCTCATATGAATAGAATAAATAGGACCCTTCTCCACTCTTGAATCCCACAAGCAAAAGCATTCCTCACATAATACTACTCCACACAAACTCCTGCTTCAAGCTGGTAAGTAACCCCTCACCGTCGTTCGACCACCACCGAGATGCAGCCCCGCCATTGCCAAACTACCACTGCCAAAGTAAACCGGCCGCCGCCATCACCACACTTTTAGCCCAAAAGCACCCCACACCGAGCCCAGAAACAAAACAACCACAATCTACCGCCGGAAACACCCCAACTCCCGCCGAAATAGCTCAAAACCCAGACCACTGTGCTCCAAACTCGAGCCGCGACTCACAAACTCCACCCAGCAGTGGTCTTTCAGCCTCCCCAGCGAAGCCTTGAACCACCACCCGCCGCCGTGACATCTATTCTCGAACCCATTGACCCTCGTCGCACTGCCACGCCTCAAACCCTCTATGTCCCTTTATCTGCTTCTCATTCTCTCCCACTTCGACCAAATTGGGAGAAAAATGAGGATTTAGGCATTTAAGTTAATTTTAAATTGCAACTTCAGCCCCCAAAAGTGTTATCCTAGTCATTTTAGTCCAAAACTTAGTTCCTAGACTCTAGTTGACCCAAAACCCTTATTTCAAGCAAAATCATCCCCCATCTTCACTCCTTTCTTATTTTAGTCCTTCAATTCTCGGAATACTCTTTTCAGCCTAAAAGTTTTGAGAATTTTGTTTTGAACCCAAAACTTTTGCTGTTCACCATTTAAGTCCCTATTTTCATGTAACTTTAATATTTACAAATTTCTAACTAAAACTATTTATCTTGTAGACGAGGCACGAGTATAGTTAATCAATTTCAAGACTTTTACTCTAACTCGAAAAAGCTTATTCGAGGTAGGTTCTTTCTTTTAGAAAAGCTATTTATTTAAAACTTGTGCATTTCTAGTTAACTTATATAGTAATTATGTACATTAAACTGTGATTAGGAGAAGTATAAGAGATCTGAGATCCTGTTTTTAAGAATTTAATTGCATGTTTATATGTGCTATTACTATATAAGTCAACTATTATATACATCTTGAATGTACTGAGTATTTCGATGAGATCTGAGATCCTGTTTTTAAGAATTTAATTGCATGTTTATATGTGCTATTACTATATAAGTCAACTATTATATACACTGAACCTACTGAGTATTTCTACGAAATACTCATCATTTTCATAAATTGATAATTTTCAGATTCTGGAGCCGGTGGCGCGTATGATGGTGGATATTAATTTTTGAACCGTCTTTTTTTAATTCCAGCTTTATTTAAGATTTTATCATCAAGGATTTATATCTTTTAATTGAAGATTTTATGTAGAACCAATTTTATTATTTTATTTAAATAAGAATTTTCGCACTTTACCATTAAATTCAAATGGTCAGATTGTTTGAAAAGTTGTTAGAAAAGATCTAACTAATGTTCAGGGTATTCAAAACTCGGGGCGTTACAGTTTGGTATCAGAGCGGGTCTACGTTTCTGTAGACTTGAAATAAATTATTATTTTTTTTTGCTATTTTATCTATTGTTAGAATTCTAATTGAGATGAATAGTCACCAAATTAAAGGTTCTGTCAACAAGAACTAAACTGTCTAACGTTGGAAAGGGACTTAAGCGGTCCACGTGACCCCTCTTCCTACCTGGGAGCTGATGGTGGTGCACAATTCAAATTAATTAGAAAGAAAACGACAGAATTTTTTTTTGAAAAATATATATATATGTATATCTATATCCTCCGCCACCATCCGTTCTGCTAGCTCCAAGGTAAAGAAAGAACTTAAGATTTCAAGAAATATTTTTGGATACTTTTAGAAAGAACTAGATATAAAGAATAAAGATATTGTATTCGATAAAGAATTTAGAAAAGTTTGCGCATAATATATATCTTTTGAATATTTTCTTATTTCTCAAATTTAACTTAAGAAATTAAGAGAACCCTATTAAGATAGATTTTGCATAATTGGGATTATAGATATGGCACACGGATGGGAACCTAGAGTTGCTACTGTAACTAGGAGGGCATATAAAGAATTTGCTAGAAATCCCGAGGAAACCATTGGGGAGCATGTTCAGCGCTTCTACACAACTTTGAAGAAAGCTACTCTCTGGAGGTATCATAGAGATGATACCGATGTCGTTAATATTTGATTGGCACATTTGTCGGATTAGAGCATAAAGTTGCAAGTGACATACATTGGGATTTGTTTCATGTAGACCAGTTAGATCTCACATTAGGCCTTTACTGTGAGACATTGGTGGCATATTTTGATCCCCGTCTAGAACATCTTTTTGAGCAACAAAATGCTCAAGCTCAAGAAGAAAAATATCCGGAAGAGGATCCAGAAGAGGATCCAGAAGAAGAAAAGATACCAGAACCTATTGAGACGCATGATGAGGAGATGCCTGAGCAGGAAGAGGAGGAGATACCTGAACTAGAGATAGTGTCTGAGCCAGAGTCTTATATTACTGATAGTGATGATGATGCTGAGATATAGTAGTAGTTGTTTCTTTTCAGTTGCCTAATTGTATTTCATTTCATTATTGTTACTTCCTCATTGAAGGATTCTTAAAATTATTAATAAAAAACCTTTTCATTTTCTACACTGAGTTTATCGTTTATTACTACTATTTTTGGTTTTGCGTATTTTTCAAGACAATTTTCAAGACATCACAATTTTATTTATATTTATTTTGTAAAGGAAATGGCACACAACAACCAAGCTAACATCATCAGAGACCTATTGCAAGCTGTCCGAGAACTAGGACAGGCTTAGGCTCAGGCACAGGCTCCAGCACCCGTAGCTCCTCAAGCTATACCTACAGTACCGGTAATTGAGCAGTTTTGGAGGTATGGCCCATCCACTTTCGATAGCGGTAATAGCCCTTTGGCTGCCGAGGAATGGTTGAGGACCCTGGAGAAAATTTTCAGGCACATTTCTTGTACTGAAGATCAAAAGGTTCTGTGCATGGAGTACATGCTAGTCGGAAGGGCTAGCCATTGGTGGGACTCGGTGTCGCGTACGAGGACTGACGAAGAACAGCAAAATTTAACTTGGAATCAGTTCAAGACTAAACTTACTGAGAAGTTCTTTCCTTAGGCTCTCAGGGATCTTAAAGAGACAGAATTTCTTAGCTTGGTCCAGGGGAATATGGACTTAACCGATTATGAATGAATGTTTGAGGAGCTTTCGTGCTACGCTCCGCATTTGGTTGAGACAGATGAGAAGAAGGCAAGACGCTTTGAGAGGGTTCTGCGCCCAAAGATTCGGCAAATTGTGAGTGTCCTTGAGCTACCTACCTATCGAGAGATAGTGAAGAAAGCTCAAGCAGTTGCCTTTTCCGGAGTCAGATTTGGAGGGCAGCAACCTCATAATAATCAAGTGAAGCGGAAGTTGCCTGAATAGAATCAGACTAAGGGCCAACCTCAGTATAAAAAGCCAAACACTGGACCAAGTGGGGGTCAGACTAGTGGTACAATTCCTCAATGCCCCAAGTGTAAGAAGTTTCATCGAGGAGAGTGCTTGTTGGGCAAGAGGGTGCGCTATAAGTGTGGGCAACTTGGCCATTTTGCAACCAAATGTCGTAATCCGCCAGCTAGGAATCCAGTGCAGAATAGGAATGCAGAACAAGCTAAGAAAGGCAAGGCTAGTGTATTCGCTATGACCTATGGGGAAGCTATTGAGGACCCAGATGTTGTCGCAGGTATACTAACTGTCTCTAGTATTCTTGTTTATATTTTGATTGATTCTGGTGCTACCCACTCTTTCATATCCACTACATGCCTAGCTAGAATAAACATGGTAGGTGAAAAGAATGATAATATACTTGAGGTTAGTCTGCCATCAGGAGGGACTATAGACACTAACAAGATAGCTAAGGCAGTACATATAGATTTTGATGGAATGGTTTTAGGAGTGGATCTATATGTAATTGATATGAAAGACTTTGATATCATAATTGGTATGGACTGGCTAAGTAAGAATCATGCAAAATTTTTTTGTCATGAAAAAGAAGTGACTTTTGGTAAATCTGGAGGAGAGGAGTTTTATCTTGGCTATGAAAGCAGAGAAGCTGATATCAAAGAATGATTATCAGGGGTATTTGGTAAGTCTGCAAAGTGCGACCTCTGAGGAGGTAATTCTAAGTCGGGTACCAGTAGTACGAGAATACCCTGATGTATTTCCAGATGACCTTCCAGGTATCCCGCTGAACGGCAATTGGAATTTACAGTTGATTTGGTATGAGGAGCTGCACCAGTCTCTAAAGCTCTATACAGAATGGCACCTAAGGAGTTGCAAGAATTGAAGATACAGCTAGAGGAATTATTAGAAAAATGGTTTATAAGGCCTAGTGTATCACCATGGAGAGCTCCGGTTTTGTTTGTAAAGAAGAAAGACGGGAGCATAAGGATGTGCATTGATTATAGGGAGTTGAATCAGCTGACGATAAAGAATAAATACCCACTCCCGCGGATCGAGGATCTGTTTGATCAATTAAAGGGTGCCGGTATATTTTTAAAGATCGATTTGAGGTCAGGATATCACCAACTAAAAATTAAGATGGAGGATATACCTGAGACGGCATTTAGGACTCGCTATGAGCATTATGAGTTTACAGAAATTCC
>CAVNYN010280852.1:0-13683 GCA_963692815.1 Nyctanthes arbor-tristis | reverse complement strand
CCTACACGACGCTCTTCCGATCTATTTTATTAATGCCTATTTTTACAAGGGCGATATATGGAAGGAAAGAGAAATTCAGAGATGGAAATGTGTGGTTTGAACTCAGGACCTTCGACCCAAAATGTAAGGATTTTAATCACTAGAGCACAATTCAACCATTATTAATATCTATTTTAGTAATTAGGAAAATGTGGTGTAATGATTAAATTTTTTGGTAGTAATATAATTACCCTTTTATATGTGATTGTTTTAATTAATTTTGACTTTTTAAGAATATGACCTTTAGTAAAATGTGAGTTTTTTAATATGCGATTTTTTGATTAAATGTGATATTTTATACATGATTTTTAAATTAAATGTAACTTTTATTATATGTGCCTTTAAATAAAACGTGAATTTTTAAATATGTGATTTTTTAGTTAAATATGATTTTTTCAATTTGTGACTTTTTTAAGTGAATGTGACTTTTCAATATGCCACATCATTTTTTCCTTTAGGGCAAAACAATAGAATAAAAAACAATAGTAAAAGCAAAAAGTCAAATGTAAAAAATAAAAAAATTACATTTAGTTACAAAGTCACATTTGTTAAATTGTGAATTTTTTTTTTAAGTGTGATATAAGATCATTGTCAAAAAAAAAAGTATACGTGACCTTTTAAAAAATTCCACAAATGTGTCTTTTTTATTAAAATTTAACTAACATATCTATGTGTGACAAAATCTATATACATGATTTTAATATTAAAAATTAGCACAACACGTGACAAAATTTATGTATATGACTTTTGATTTACTATCTTATCTTATCTTATCTTATATATATTAATATTAAAATAGAATAGTGATTATATGCAAGTTTTCACGTCAAAATCACTATCCTACTTTTATATACTTTTTTTATTTTATAATAATAACTAGTTACATACACATGCGCTACATGGAATATAATAATTAGCAAAAAAAAGCGTGATAATTTAAAGAAATAAATAGTCACAATTTTATTGCGTATTATTCACTCATATACATATGTTTCTAATAATTACAATTTTATTGCGTACAATTCTTTCACTGACATAAAGCTAATTAAATTGTCATTCATAAAATAATACTCTTAACTAATAAAAATGAGAATTAATAGGGAACTTTTTAATATAAATTTAATATCACGTTAAATATGAAAACTAATAAACTATATAAAAGAGATCATACAAAATTTATATAACTCTAAAATTACCATAGACGCATATCTTTGTTCAATAAGTATCAATACAAGAAGTCTAAGAACACATTTAGAGTGTAGATGATATTCATTTATCAGAATGAATTATTTACCACATTAATTTTCTACCACGAAAAATTATTTTTCGCATATCCTCATATAGTGTCATAAATTCTCCAAAGAAATCACTATTCACTAAATCCATTCTAAAAATTTCAAACTACACACTCTCCTATCACAAAAGAATCAATGGAAGCAATATTACAATAAATGATAAATTCTACATGATGTACCACTAACATTAATTTTTAACTACTTTCCACTCTAAAATGAATTAAAAGAAATTTTTATTTTTGTTCTAAATCATCATCATCAAATATTATTACTATTATATCCCATCAACCTAAATTTTTACCAAGATATAGGTTCCCACAAAAAAATAATAAATTAAGTAATACAGTAAACATATAGTCATAGGTTTTATGACATGTGATTTATTATATTGAATTGAATTAAAGTAAATGTTTAGAAACTGATTTAATTTAATTTACTTCTTTATTATTATTGTTGTTGTTGTTGTTGTTATTATTATTATTATTATTATCCATTAATCTCACGATTGGTACTTAATCGAAATGATAAGGAAATTTCAATAACTAATGATTTGAAATTTGTCTGTCAACTATTAGAATTTTAAAGAAATAAAAATCCTTGAATATAACCTAAAAACTAATAGAATAGATATACCAAACACTAATAAATAACAAATAGCATAAAATTACAGATTAATTTAGAGCTAAATTAGGAATGTGTGTGTGTGTGTGCACGTGTGTGTGTGTGTGTGTGTATGTATGTATGTATAAAAAATATATAAGATTGGAGATTAACTTGTAATCTCTAAACTTATATACATATATAATATATATTAATATGAGAATGTGTATAAGATTGAAAGCATATAAAATAAAAGCATATATATAAGCCAGAGAGTAGATATATATATTTATTATTTTATTTATTTATTTTTTAGAAAATATCTCGACTCGAAAATCCAAACCCGATATATAACTTTTATTATATATATTTATATATTACTATATATTATATAAATACGTATATTCTATATATGTGTATAAAATAAAAACACATATATAAGATATTAGAGATTAATTTGAAGTTTAATTAGTTAGAAATGTATATATATTATATATATATATTATTATTAAAATAAAATAAAAGAGAGGTATATACAAGTAGGATAGTCGTTTTGGCGGGAATATTTACATATGGCTACTATCCTACTTTTATATATATATATATATATATATATATATATAAAAGATAAGATAAGATAATATGGTAATAATAATAATAATCCATCAGTGTTATCCATTAGTTACATTTTGCTATTATTTTATTTTATAATATATAAAGATTTATTTTTTTTTGAACGAAAGATTTATATATTTTTTATTTCTATATAATATGTTATTTTTTAGCCATAAGTGTTTTCTATATCTATTCAATTAGTTTTAAACTATCTTCAAAGATTTAATATTTTTTAAAATTCTGAATGACAAATTTAAGTATTGGGTTATTGAGACTTCTTCCTCATTTCGATTAAGTGCCCACTCATGAGATTGAGGGTATAATAATAAGATAAAATTAAATCAATTTTAAAACTTTACTTGAATTCAAAACAATAAACCAAATGTCATAAAACATATGGCTATCTGTTTAGTACATTACTTAATTTATTATTTTTTAATTTTTCTAGGAACTTATATACTGATAACAATTTAAATTGAGGGGATACAGTAGTAATAATATTTGATGATGATGATTTAAAACAAAAATAAAAAATTCTTTTATTTCTTTTTAGAGCGGACAATGGTTAAAACTTAATTTTAGAGATAAATCATATAGAATTTATTCTTATTTGTAATATTGCTTCCCTTGGGTTTTCAGTAATAGGAGGGGTGTGTAATTTAGATTTTTTCGAATAGATTTAGTGAATACTGATTTTCTTTGAAGGATGGATGGGAAAATGCAAAAAATAATTTTTCCAAGAATATGTGTTAGAGAATAAATGAGGAAAATAATTCATTCTGATAAATAAATATCATCTACATCCTAAATGTGTTTTTAGATTTCTCGGACTGATGCTTATTGAATAGGGATGTCGGTGTAGGGTAATTTAGAGTTATATAAATTTCGTATGCTCTCTTTTTCATGATTTCCGTATTCAACATAAATTAATTTTGTATTAAAAAATTCATCATTCTCATTCTCATTGCTTATATAGGTAATTGTTCTATGTATGACTTTTTATTACTTTTTTACCAGAGAAAGCATTATACGTTTCAATTCGATTCTATTTATATATATTAGTAACATATATATATATGAGCTAGTAGTATACAATAAAATTGTGATTATTTAGATTTTCAAATTACCTCAGATTTTTTTTTACTAATTATTCTATTCCGTACAATGCTCAAGTATACAACTAGTATATAAAAAGAGGAGATGAGGGGGAAACTTTTAATTTTCTCTTTCACTCCTATTTTATTTCTTAAACTTACATTTATATCCCTACTAATATAACTTTTAGTTAATTTTATTTTATCTATTTATTATTACTATTGTTTAATCAATTCATTAGTGTTAACTTTTAATCTTCTAACTTTCTTTCAAAAAAAAAACACACTTTTAATCTTCTAACTCCTTTTGTTTTCTTCTTTTCCTTTCTTTTAAACTTTCACGTAATTTAGGAATTTAATTTTGTTGTTAAAAATTACTTTAACCTAATGAATAAATGGTATGTTACAAGTTTAAAAGTTACTTCGTTTTACTAATTGATTTTGTGTGTATATATATATATTTTTTTTGAGATTACAAAGAAGATTGTAGGGGTGAGAAATTGAACCATTGACTAAGGGTTTAAGAATCTAATTGAAATATCATCAGACCACAGGGGTCTTGGCAATCGATTTTGTATGTTGCGCATATTAATTATAATTTATATTAATGCTTAAACATATATAAGTATGTATTATATTGTTATTCTAGAAACGGTATAATCTAAAACGAAATAATTGAATACTAGTATTTCACTCGTGCGTTGCACGGGAATAACAATTTATAGAAATGTAATAGATAAGAAGATGAACAATAAGAGTTGATAATAAATGTACATCAACATCTATATACTCCCTCTGCCCCAAAAAGATATTTCCCCTTTCTTTTTTATCCGTCCCAAATTATATTTCCATTTCCTACATTAATTTTTTAGTTTTCTAATATACCCACATTTTTAATATATAGTAATCAACAACTAAAGTGAAACATTAAATAAATCAAAGGGTACATTAGAAAATATATATTAAATTATACATTTCTAATAACATTAAATGATATTTTCTTAATTTATATGAAAAATGAAAAGGGAATATCTAAAAATAGGTAAAAAAAACTCGCAACCCAAAAATGAAATATAGAAATGACACCCAAAACATTTAGCAAACTAATTAGGCTCAATCAATATCCAAAATGACTTAAGCCCTTACAGAATAAAAAGTAACCAACCCATCAACAAAATAAAGATAAATGCAATGTCGAAAATCAATAAATTAGTAGGCAACATAAGCTTTTTAAAATAGCCGAACAAAAAAGCATTAGGAGCTCCACAATATATTTTTCAATCTAGCTTTTCAATTTTGATAATGTTTCTTTCTTGTTGCTTGACAGTTAACGATCATCCACCACTACGTTGATGCTTCATCCATCAAGAGTCACTTCGACAGAGTTCTAACCGGCTTTGCGAGCTCATTATCCAAAACTAAGTCATCAACATGGAAAATAGTAGGAATTTAGTAACGACAAATAGAGCCTACTTTATATAAAAAATATCGAATTTCTGTATCAAGTGAATGAAACTACCTTATAATCACCGTCTCCAGGCTTTTTTAATTTCAATGCTGAATCAGACTCCTATAAAAGACACCAATCAATAGCATTGAATGCAAAACTAAAGGACGGGTTAAACATTAATTTCGGTAAACAAAAAATGCAAACAAACTCAACTAACGTCATCAGTTGCTATTTCCATTAGGCCCCTTTGCAAATTCCGTTAACTAATCCAAATCCCTCTTCTCTCAGAATGAAGTTGATTCCCTTTGATAGAATCAAAACTTTAATCGATATCAACTTGAATATTTTTATCTTAAATCTTTTTATGATAAGGATAGCATATGAATTTATATTTTTCAATTGAGCATTCAAACTATCAAGATAGTTTTTAAGCACTTTAACGAACAACAATGAGCAATTTCATGAAATCAACTTTGAAGTGCAGAGAGGCAGTACCACTCTTCTAATTCTAATCAATTACAATTAAAAGTGAATATTTTTGTTACTAATTATTGCAATTACAATTTTTAGAATCTAACATTTCATTGTAGAAAAGTTAAGCAACATCTCTCAATTATTTTCAATGGAGAGGAGAAAGCTAAACTACAACGGGTAAAAGCCATCTTTCGTGTTTGTATTAATGGTATCATCAATGAAAGAAAAAAGGAGAATATGGGACTCACAATTACAAATAAATGACTATTAAAAATCATTTTTAGAAGTATGAATGGAAATATATAGACACATAAGTCGGCTATGAGCTCAAAAGCATAAATTTCATATGGGCCCATTCAAACATGGCTTACTAATACCATGTTGTACATCTAGCTGATAAATAAACTTTATCATCCTGCTAAATTAAAACATAGTTCTTACAGAGCAATTGAAATAAATTCCAACAATGGTGATAACATGGCTGTCGAACCTGAGGAGGCAAGGATGAAATCTAATCTAATACGTGAGTTGGAAGGAGGCCCAATGTGTTAAGTTGTCAACAATAGATAAGTTTGATTAGGTTTGTAGTAATGCTAATGGAAAAGTTGCAATGACTTATTCAATGTTGAAAAAGGAACCAAAGATTTCCTTTCAGATGCCCATTTCTAAACCAACCAAATTAAGGGCAATAAATAATTAATCAAATACAAAAGTGAAAAGAAAACCATATTTGAACAACAACAGTAGCCAAAAATCCCACGAAATTAAGGTTAAAAGAATCTCACCCCAAGTAAAATTTCTTTAAGCCATAAAAACTAAGAACATCCAAAAAAAGATACTCTAAAATAGTCGCCCTAGAACAGCCAAAAAATAAAAACTAAGAATAAATACTCACACTATCATCAGTCAATAAAACCAGATTTAGATCAGCTCCTGGATCCATCTTGGCATCTTTTTATGGCCATGACTTCAGTTGGGGAGATGGAGCCTGAAGCAATGTCAAAAAGGTTCCAACGGGTCATGATTCAAGGCACCAAAAAGGTCAATAAAATTTGATTTTCAAGGATCATTATCCTTACCAAACTTTGGTTCCTCTGATTCACCACAATTAGGAAGAAAACAGTCATCAACCTGGTCAAGAGCCATAGACAGAAGGGGGAAAAAAATCCTTGGATAAAAGTATCTTTGGTATTTGCAAGCAGTAAGCTGTTGAATCGACAAAAGGAATAAATGAATCAATAAGAAACCATAAACTGTTAAACAGTATGCTACCACCAAAAAAATTCCAATAAGAAACCACAAAAGAATCAATTATCTTATAATCTCTTTTCTGGATTCAACCTTCAACAGCCTGTCTAGATGTATTAGCTTTTGTGCTTGCAGTTCTGCAACCCACCAATTTCCGCTAAACAATTTCAGTAGCCCGAAACGCACCAATTTTGAACAAAAGGAAGAAACAAAAACCAGTCAAAAACGTCAAGATATTTCGACTACACAATTTCGACAGCCCAATACCTATTGATCTTGAACAAAAGGAAGAAACAAAAACCCATCAAAAACATCAAGACATTTCGACTAAACAATTTCGACAGGCCAAAACCCATTGATCTTGAACAAAGGGAAGAAACAAAATCTCGTCAAAATATCAAGATGTTACCTTCATTATTAGATCCATCAATACATCTCGGCCAACACCGATGTAGTGATAATTCAACAATAATCGTCCAAGATGATCTACATCATGACAATGACTCAATTGAGATCAGGATAAACACAAATATGATGATAATTACGGAGGAAAATTTTTTATACATGTTGTAATCACTGCATATATCCAAAAGGTTTATCAAAGATTCAAACCACTTACCTTAATCCAAAAGAACCTAACGCGACCAGAAAGACTGCAGTTGACGAAAATATAATCGATATACATCTTGGAAATCACGCATTTTCCAATTTGCAGCAAGGTAAGGATAACAATAATTTGCGATTAGCAAGGAAAGAAGAAGAAGAAGAGGAAGAAGAAGAAATCGGACATCCAGATGAGAGAAACGAAGCCCGACGGATTAAACCCATGCTTTCCCAGTTAACCCAGACATTAACCTCGGTCAACTTTACCAATTAATCCCTAAACAAATATGTCAAATTACAAAATTACCCTCACTTATGCAACTAGAAAAAATAGTGGGAAAACAGTGCCAGAGACTTTAGTCTCTTGGTTATATGTAGATATGATCACATATCCATTTTTTATTGAACGTACTTGATATTTTCTAATTGACTTAATATATGTTGATTTATCAGTTTATTTTAGGATAGAGGTAATGCCCGTGTCATTCATTTTCTTTATATTTTTGTCAATTATTATTATCATAACAAGGTCGCAACAATATTATTATTACTCCAAATACATGTACATATAAATTTTTTTTATATAAGACCTGCAATGCATGCGCTTATTATTCATTAAATAAAAAATAATACAAATGTGATTTTATTCATATGACTTTTAAACAAAACATAATTTTTTTTCTATGTATAAAATAAAAAGTCACAAAAAATAGAAAAAGTCACATATAAAATAACTAATTAAATAAAAAACACATATCTTTAAAAAAAAATGAAAATAAAAAACACATATAAGAAAGTAGAATCTACATATATTTATATCTATATATTTATTATACATTAAAGCAATATAGTTTCGACTTTATGTTTTTTCGCCCATTTCACTTGCTAAATCGAGATGTATCATCTTGACTACTTATTTTATCTCCTAATCAGGGCCATTCATTTCTATTTTACTTTTTAGTTTTATTTACTTTATTAATTTATTACAAATTTATAGATTCCATTTTTTATCTTTCATTTCCATTTTTTATATTATTCATTTCACTTGCTAAATCGAGATATATCACCTTGACTACTGATTTTATCTCCTAATCATGGCCATTTATTTATATTTTACTTTTTAGTTTTATTTACTTTATTAATTTATTACAAATTTATAGATTCTATTTTTTATCTTTCATTTCCATTTTTTATATTATTTATAGATATGTTTGATTTAACTTATTATCAACACTATATTTTCTAATTTTTAATCACAATTACCAAATCAGATTTCATTTTATTCAAAAATATATCTTTTTCTTTATCGAGATTTTCATTTCTTCTAATCGAATCCATTCTATCTAATAATTAAGTTTCGCAAATCTCTTTCACTCTACTTTTAAACTTTTCACTCCTTATTTTGAACAGTTTTATTTTCAATCGATTATCTTAATTTTTGTTTCAATTTATCTCACGCCATCAGATTGGTTTCAATATTCGCCAATGTTCAAAAAATCAGACTTGTTATCAAATCGAAAAAGCCAAAAGTTAAAGGTCATTAGATCAATTTTAATTAAATAATTGAATCCAAAACTACTTTTTACCTAAAATAATGTTGAAAAATTATTCATTTTTTAAGAGCCATTGAAAATATAACCTTGGGTATAAAAAGGGAATCACATATTGCTTATTTAATGAAAAGAATCGAGTATGTATGCCTATATTAAACTACTTAGAGAATGATTATGTATAATAGGGCCTTAGCTTATAGTCCATGATCTTCAAAAAAGTTTAAAATTTTGATGGATCATTATTGAAAAAAGTTTATTAGGAACTAGTGAACCATATCCGTCTTATTTCACACAATTGGATTTGATTTTAGTATTCGCAAATGTTCACCAAATCGGACTGGTCATCAAACAGGATCATCGAACCGATTTTAATTAAGTAATTGAAATAAATTAATTTTTACCTAAAATAATGTGGAAAAAGAAAATTTGATTTTATAATTTTTTTGATGTTTAACGTTTAAAAAGAGGTTGAAATTTATTTCTTTTTTAAGAGCCAATAAAAATGTGACTTTGAGTATAGAAAGAGAATCTCACATTTGTCATTTAGTGAAAGAATTAACGATGTACGTTTATATTAAGTTACTTGGAAAAAGGTTATTCATAAAAGAGCCTTAGCTTATTGGCATTGAGTTTCCAGAAAATTCAAAATTTTAATCGATCATTATTGTAAAAGGCTTATTTTGAATCAATGAACCATATCTGTGTTTATCTAACACTATCAGATTGTTTTATGAATTGCTTACATTATTCGCAAATATTTAGAAAACTGGACCGGCCATCGAATTGTAATGTTTTCCTTAGGTTTTTTTTATAGACTATTTTTTATCTTCATTAATAAACGATATCGTAATACATGTAGCACTTATATTGTTTTTTTTTTTCGCACACGTAAACGATCAAATATTATAATTTAAAGATTATTGAAAATGTGACTTTGGGAATAAAAAAAGAAACTCACATTGGTTATTTAATGAAAAGAATTTAGGATGTATGCATATATTAAGTTACTTAACGGAAGAGTTATGCGTAATATGACCTTAGGCCTTGAGCTTCTAAAAAGTCCAAAACTTCAACGTCTCATTATTGAAAAAAGTTGATTGTGAACATGTGAATAATATCTGTCTTTATCTCATACCTTCGAATTGTTTTTCAGATTGGTTCAAGTATTCGCAAATGTTCAGAAAATATGATTGGTTATTGAACTGGAAACGTTAGCGGTTCAAGATAATCAAATCGATTTTAATTAAATAATTTAAGTAAATTAATTTTTACCTAAAATAATGTAAAAAAAATATTTGATTTTATAATTCTTTGAACTTTACCGTTTAAAAAAAGCTAGAAATTTCATTCTTTTTTTAAGTGTCATTGAAAATGTGACTTTGATCATACAAAGAAAATCTCACATTGGTTATTCAATGAAAAGAATTGATGATGTATGCTTATATTAAGCTACTTGGAGTTGGGATATTCATAATAGGGTCTTAGCTTATGGGCCTTAAGTTTTCAAAAAATTTAAAATTTTAATCGATCATTATTGAAAAAATAAGTTTATTGTGAATCAATAAACTATATCCGTATTTATATCACACCATCAGATTGTTTACTGAATCAGTTCTAGTATTGGGAAATGTTTAGAAAACCAAACTTATCATCAAACCGCATCGTTTAACTTAGTTTTTTTTTGTAGATATTTTTTATCTTAATTAATGAAGGATATCGTATTATAGGTAGCACATATACTGTTTTTCTTTACACACACATAAATGATCAAATACTATAGTTTAAAGGCCATCGAAAATGTGACTTTAGGTATATAAAGGGAGTCCCACATTGATTATTTAGTGAAAAGAATTGAGTATGTATGCCTATATTAAGTTATTTAAAGAAAGATTATGTATAATAGAGCATTAACTTATGGGCTTTGAGCTTCCAAAAAGTTTAAAATTTTAATGGATAATTATTGAAAAAAATTTATTGTGAGCCGGTTGATTATTTCCAGTATTTGTCAGTTCTTGATTTCTCCAATTGAATTGGTCATGACAGTTTAATTCTTTAAACACTGATTAAATTATGTTAACTTATTAAAATATTTAGTCTGTAGAAGATATATGTTAAGAAAATTAGATATCATTAATACAAATATATTAGAAAAGTTAAAAAAAAAAAACAGATAGGGCAATAGATTACACATGCATTTTTTAGAAAAAAATATTGATGTTCACTCATACACAATTTTATATAGATATTTAGAGAGTTATAAATCAAAAATGCGTGAAAGTTATGATATGTGTTAAAGATGATCAAACAACAAATTTTTCTATAAATGTTTTAATACATGTATTATCCTTGATCATTTGTTCAAGCTATGTTTATCGGATGTAATATGTTTTCCTGTACATTATACACTGGCATCCTAATAAAAACTCCAATAATTTTCTTCATTAAAAATGTTGTAATACACTAGTTTTTTTGTGTAGACCATTTTTTAACTTCATTAATGAAAGATATCATATCACGGGTAGAACCAATATTGTTTTTCTTTACATACATATAAACGATCAAATATTATAACTTAAATATTTTTTTACATAATCATGTTTAATCATCTTGAATTACTTATAATATCTGATATTATGATCACATACAATGCACAGTGTAAAATAACTAGTGTGAAGAAGAAGAAGAAGAAAAAATAATAATAATATATATATATTAATAAAAAGTATTAAGTCTACAATGGCTTTGCACAACAGTTTTCCCATTAAAAATTTGTTTGTAGGGTCTTTTTTGACATTTTGTTTCTCATTGCGGAAACTCATGGGGTATTCTAGATTTTTCATTTTTTTTTTAAATTTTAATTCTCTTTCGCCTTATCCATATTAAATGAAATGGTAGAGAGCATGATAATGGATGAGATTTGACATTCAATCTTTTTTTGAAACAAGATTTACCATTCAATTTAATAACTAATATATAATTACCATCATTTAATTGCTTAAATTATGGATAAATTTGATTATCTACTTGTTTAACCGATAGATAAGTGTCCATGTGCTTGAAATTTACAATTTATAATTAGTAAATATTACTAGTTTAAGTAAATTAAAAATTATAATTCTATTTTTTTTCATAATTTTCTGGGGACGAATATTAATAATTACGACTAATTTTTCAATTTTTCTAAAGAACATTATGAATACTTTCATATATTATTAATTTATATCGTCTTCATGCTTTCTGGCTTAATTGGTTCAGAATAAAAAAATATTTTCAAAGTATATAAAAATATTCCATATCATGTCATTTATCTAAATTAATGTAAAAAATAAAAAGATATTTATTTGCATTAACCATAACATTGTGTTTTCCATAAATTATTTCTTTTGCAACTAAAATTTGCTATAAATTATAGTTATCTTAACACGTGAAGAACAAAATTATTATTACCAGACTACATTCTGGCTCGTGCGTTGTATGGGAAGAATACATATCTAATTATTCAAAAAAAATGAAATTAAAGTATTTGTTCTTTTTTATGGTGAAATTTTATAAGGTTACATTACTTAATAAGGAATAATTAACTTTTACCCTCAACCAAATAATAATGCTATTTTCTTGTAATCAAATTAAGGTAACTATAATTTATAGCAAATTTTTACCCGATTGTTATTGTTAACACAAATAGATATCATTTTATTTTTTGATATTAATTTAGATAAACGACATTGTATGAAATAATTGTTAGTTGTACGTTCCAATGAAGCCCAAGCAATACTGAATCAAATTTTTTCTTTAATTAAATTTGCAATTTGTAATTTTTATAATATTTGATTTTTAAATTCACTTTTTTTAAAAAAAATTTATGGTTGTTTTGTATGTGACTTTTAATTAAATATATAGATACAAATGTGACTATTTATTTATATAAGTTTTTTAGTTAATTGTTTATTTATGTCGGCATTTTAGCTATTAAATAGTAAGTTTTTAATTTTTAAATGTGACTTTTTAATTTGATGCGACTTTTTTATTTAACCTTTTAATTAAATGTGACGTTTATTTCATGTGACTTTTCTATATGTATTGTTTTAATTAAGTGTAACTTTTTTATATGTGGTTTTTCTACGTTTGACTTTAACATGTAACTTTTGTAACCCTTTTTTTTTTGGTGCCCTTGTAACTTTTGTAACTAAATGTGACTTTTAAATTAAAAAGTCACAAAAATGTGACTTTTTAATAAAATATTAGATTTTTTTCACCCGTGCAACAGTTATAGTTTACATTTATATCAAAATTGACGTGTGAGTGTGGACATCATTTTATAAATAAAGTATAATATACCAGTTGCATTGTATAAAATTACGAATTGATATACGAATTATAATTTACCATGGAATATTCGTAGTAAAATACCTGAGTTCATAATTCTAGTCTCCTCCAAACTCGTCGTGCAAATTCACACATCTAACCTATATAAAATTGTAATAATTAGCAGTCAAATAATTAGAGATGACAAATTGATCCATCAATTTATAAACCCGTGGAGACATACCTCTAATATGATTGATCCGTCACGCCTAATCGGGGCAAAAGAAGGGGTATGAGATAACATTATCTGACCCGTCGTGGGTCCAGGGCGGGTGCGAGTTAGGTTGGACCCACACGATAGACCTGTGATGCACCAGGCATTTTAGATCGGAAGAGCGTCGTGTAGA